>NDFG01000141.1:1588957-1628675 GCA_002167245.1 Sporophila hypoxantha
GCGGGCAGCGCGGAGCCGCTCCCGGCCCGTCCGGGCATCCCAAAAACCTCGCCGGGATTTTCAGGGGCACAGGCAGCGTTGTCAGCCCTCCCCTCGCGTTCCTAGGGACAGCCGGGCTGTTTGGTCGGAACAGCTCGAACAAACCCCGTCTGGAGGAGGTGTCTGTGCAGGGAAGCAGCCCTCACACGGGCTGSAAAGGTTGCAGAGTGCTCTGAGGAAGGTGCCTACAATGAGGTGTCAGCTCTCATTTAGCTGCTCACAGAGCCACTAATTAAGAACACATTGTCCATGTGCTGCCGGTGACATCTGTGTGTGCCCAGCCTGGTGTGCAGGAGTGTCACAGTTGAGACASAGACAATGCAAAGCCACACTCCATTTTCAGAAGGCTTCAAASCTGTTTTTATTTTAGCATGRATGCTTTTTATACATTCTTACACAACTCCTAAGTTTACACTTTACTCATTGGTCAGGAAAGACAAACAAAGTGCTCATTGGAACAGGCAGTTGCAGATTTCTCTTATTTATCTTTCTTTCTTTCTTGGTTTCTATGTCAACGACCTTGGTAGAAAATTCTTCCAGGAGCAAACATGGATCCTCTTATCAAGCTTCTCTCTGGCTCACAGGAGTCTCTGTAAAACCTTCCACACAGGGGTGGCAGTGGGGCTGAAGGAGTGTGGCAGGTGGTGAGATCCAGCTTCCTAACTCCAGCCRGATGGCTGATCTCAGTCTTCCTTCACAGAAGGCTGGTTCAAAAATAATGATGTTGCTGTCAGTTTCATAAGATTTATTCTAGGGCCCTTTTCAAGGTGCCTGCAGAGGTGTCAGTGATGAAGTCAGCAGCTCAGTCCCCAGCCCAGCCAGCACCCGTGTGTGCTGCAGGCAGCCAGACTGCCACACAGGCAGAGCCCTCATCTCACACTCATTTTATTTCTGCTGTTTGTCKATGCTGATGAAACACCTCATTTTCTCATACCAGGGTTCTTCTGTCATTCTCCACAGGTCTCCTCAAAGATCCTGGTGCAGGCACTTGGGTGCAGGTTTTCATTTCCTTGGACTGTAAATGTTCTTTTGAGCCTCAGGCAGTTCCCTGCAGCAGAACTTGGGGGAGAAACACATCAAACACTCTCTGCTTGGGGGAGTCCTTGTCATCTTCTCTGGCAATGCTGTGCTGTGGGGAGAAAGCTTTGACTTCCCTCTCTAGGAGCCCCAGAAATGTGGGGAGTAGCTTGGGAGATGGAGCTGGGCCTGATTCCCAGGCAGATTCTTCCTGAGCCAGTGTCTTTTAGGCACAGTTTTAGGCAGGTGTGTGTCTAGGATGAGCTCTGGAAGCTGCAGTAAGCAAGAGTGAGACTACAGATCCTTCCTACAGAGCTCTCACTTGGGTGCTCAYCATTCCCAGCCCAGAGGTGTGCATGGAATGGTGCCACAGGCAGCAGCTGCACATCTGGAAGGGCTGCACATCTGGGCAAGGGGGGATCTGAACAAATTTTCTGCCTCCTTTGGAAAGCCCAGGGATCACTTTTTGAAGCCCTGAGTGGGAACCTGGAAGGCCAGGCACCCTGTGGCACCAAAGACCTTTGCTCTCAGTGGGAAGGCTCAGTGTGGAGATCCCAGTGTGGCAGGAGCTGGGAGGGGCTGCTCCCCTGCTCGCCTCCGCTGCAGCAATGTCAGGCGGAGGCAGAACTCTATTTTTGCTCCTGCTGGATGGAACACTGCAGATCCTGTGCTTATGTAAGAGACTCCAGAGCATGTAGGAGCAGATAAGGTGGCCATCCGACCCTGTGCAGTGCAGGCAAAGGCTTTTTGTCTCCTTTCATCACACTTAGAAACTCCTGCAGCAGGCACTGCCTCCCTTCTCAGGCTCTTTTTGCACCTTTTTGCTTGTTTGGGGAGGATTTTCACCTTTCAGTTCAGCCATGATCTTTCACCAGCATAGCACTGGCACAGCCTGGASTGTTGGTGCCTCTCACAGTGTGGGCTCTGCACAGCTGCAGACCTGTCTGCTTTCATCCTGGACCCCTGATCCTGCTGGAAATATTTCKCCTTTTAGGATAAAGAGGGGTTGGTAGAGCCAGAAGATTTCCTGAAGCACCTTTTGCTGGACACAGGGTATAGGATGTCAGAGCCAGAGCTACACAAAGTGCTCRACAGCAAGGGAACATGGAACAGGCAAGAGGATCCATTCCAAAGTGCCATTGCTCCACCCTGGAACAAAGCTCTGATACAGAAGGGGGGGTCTGAAAGCTGGGAGTGGCTGGCTGAGTACAGCAGGTCTCCAGGGATACACCTCTAACCCCAGGAGAGGTGCTGCTTCCTCAGAGGGAACAGCTCAAACCTTGCCTTTCCTTCCTTTGGCTTTTCCATTCTCATGGAGTCCATGACAGATTTCCTGGAAAGAAACACCCAGAGTACACAGCCCAGGGAAACACTTGCACTTTGAAGCAGAGCTTTGTGCTYGTTCTCACTTCTGTGCAGTGCTACAGCATTTGATTTATATCTGTCTGGGCAGCCTGTGCTTCTTCCCTGAGAAACTCCCAGTCCATCCAGTGCCAGAGAAGGACAGGCTGGGACAGGCAGTGCAGGGAGGAGCTGGGTGCTGATGCTCTGGAGGGGAGCCAGGAGGGCAGCAGGGCACTGGCTGCTGTTCAGGGCCCTCAGAGATGTCCATGGCCTGGAGCCCTTGTCCTGGGCTCTGAGTGTGTCACTTGTGTGCTGCTCCCAGGCCTGGCTCCTTCCTTCCTGTCYGTGCACAGCAGAGGAGTCTCCTCTGTGCTGCTGCTGGGATCACATCCCAAACTCCTGCACAGGTGCAGCTGCAGTGGCTTGGTCTGTTCTGTTTTGTCTGGAGTGATTCATAGAATCCCAGAGTGGTCTGGATTGGAAGAGACCTCAAAGCTCATTTCATCCCACCCCAGCCACTGCCATGGGCAGGGACACCTCCCACTGTCCCAGGCTGCTCCAAGCCCTGCCCAGCCTGGCCTTGGGCACTGCCAGGGATCCAGGGGCAGCCACAGCTGCTCTGGGCACCCTGTGCCAGGGCCTGCCCACCCTCACAGGGAACAATTCCTAATTCCCAATATCCCATCCATCCCTGCCCTCTGGCAGTGGGAGCCATTCCCTGTGTCCTGTCCCTCCATGCCTTGTCCCCAGTCCCTCTGCAGCTCTCCTGGAGCCCCTTTAGGCCCTGGCAGGGGCTCTGAGGTGTCCCTGGAGCCTTCTCCTCTCCAGGTGAGCACCCCCAGCTCTGCCAGCCTGGCTCCAGAGCAGAGGGGCTCCAGCCCCTGGAGCATCAGGGATGATTTCTCAGGGACAGCCCCTGTCTCACCACCMCCTCAGCTCCTCACCTAAGCCTGTGAGGATAAATATTTTTGTATAAAAACCCACTGTGGCCTGTGGAGTTCTGCCAGCAGYGGCAGCCAGTGGGTCTCACCATGGTTTGGGGTCTCCTCTCACTCACAGGGGAGCTGCTGCCACACCTTGATCTCCTGCTCCAGGTCAGATCTGYGGTGGCAGATGTGGGACTAAGCCTGACCTTTCCCTCTTTCCAGACAGCAGCCCTGGGTGTGAGTGTGTGGGGCTCCTGCATGAGCCCTGTGCCCAGGGCAGGGCAGGCAGCACCCCTGAGCCTGGCAGTGCAGAGCCCCAGCTCCCAGGAAGCTTCCTTTGCCTCACGAGGAGATTCTGGGGGTAAAACCTGGAGTCCTTGGAGCTTTCTGTCACTGGGCTGAGCCAACGGCCAAGTCCCACGTGTGTGAGCTRTGTGAAGGAATGCTTTGCCAGGGAGGTGGTGGCTGCCTTGGATCAGGTTGCATCCACTTGCTTACACCTTCACCTTGCAGTGGGATTGAGGAGGAACTGCCAGCTTTGAGGCACTCTTGGAGCCCCCTGTTCAGAGGGGCCTGAACACAGCCCCCCTCTCCAAACCCACCCCAGCTGCTCAGCTGTGAGAGAGGCTCTTGGTTCTCCCTCAGTGCCCTGCAGAGCCTGTGTCCCCCAGCAGTGCTCCTTGGGATGCCACAGCAGTCACAAAGTAGATCAAACACCATCTAAACCATGGCTTGATATCCCTTGAACTGAATTCCTGCRCTGCCTGAACGTGCCCCAAGGGGGGTTAGGACCCATGGCTTACAGGGAGCTAAGAACGATCAGCAGCTTTGCAGCAGCTGAGTAAACAGCTCTGGGCAGCCTGGCTCCATCCCCTGCTCCCTGCCCTGCCCTGCCATCCCTGCCATCCCTGCTCCCTCCATCCCAGCTCCATGTCGCCCAGCCCAGGCCAGCCCGTGGCTTCATCTCTCCCAGCGAAGTGTCCAATCCATGTTGCTTCCAGAGAACCATTTAAGGTTGGAAAAGACCTCCAAGATCAAGCCCAGCTTTGACCAAAAGCACCCCTGCCCGCCTCCTTAATATCAGTACCACATCCAGGGTTTTTGCCACTCCCAAGGGACAGTGACAGCAGGGCCAGCAGGGGTGATGAGGGTGAGAACCTCGGGCTGTCCTGGCTCACCTGAGCCTTGGTCCATGTGTTATGTGTTTCACCTCCCACTTCTCTGCATGCTGCAGCCATGGGGTAACACCATGTGCTGTGTGCAGCAGCAATTTGGCCAGCACCTCTCTGACAAGGACACCAACAAAACACCTGGACAAGTGAATAATTCCCTKACATCCCAAGCCCAGAGCTCTGGGAAACCTCAGTGAAAGTTACAGGGTTGTTTGTCTGTGCCTGCCAGCCTGTCCTTGATGCTGTCAGTGGAAGGGCCCAGATTATTTGTGTGTCTCAAGATCCTTTTGAGTCTCTGCGGATGAAATTCTGTCCTCGTGGTGAATGCAGTGGTGACTCAGCACTAGGCAAGGAGGGAAGATGACCTGAGGAAAAGCTTTTCACCCCCGTGCTCTGGAGATGTCCAGGAAAGGAAAGAAGATTGAGTGGGGAAAAAATATTAGCRCTTGGCAGAAAGAGGCTTTAGAAGAAGCCCAGAGCTTAATGCCAGGGTGATGCCTCAGGTTTTGGCTTTTATAGTTTTCAGATTCTGTGCTGCTTTAGTGTGTAACTCTGAGCTTCACATGAGGGGATGGTGAGCTCTCTTCACACAGTAGGGAGACAAAACAATTCCTTCTCTAGCTGGGGACCAAGGACAAATGATCCAAATCTCAGGCCCAAGAGCATAAACAATGTGGACTGGAGAGAGAAAAACAAGAAGGATGGGACTGCATAACCTAAAGCTGTAATTGAACAATTAACTCCAACGTGCAAATGGAGCAGAACTGATCAAAGTGAGAGACCCCATGACTGGTTGTGCATTTTGTGACCATTTTGGGTTCACCTTGGGTGCAGCCCTGGCTGGGCTCTTGTGCTGCCCAAGGTGGATCCACTGAGGCCTCCTAACAAATCCCTACTTTATTCTGTAACTCTGTCCAGCCTCTGTTCTAGGGCAGCCTGCACAGGCATCAAGGGAAGGGCTGCAAACTCTGGGGTCTGGGCACGCAGCAGCCTCAGGCCTTGCTCCCAGCTCTTTGTGCAGCTGGAGCTGCAGGAGTTTCCTTCCTGCCCTCCCAAGAACAYCCCAGGACTCTGGCAGGTGTGGAAGTGGCAATTCCAGCAGTAGCACAGAGTCAGCCCAGCAGCAGCAGTAGAAGCAACCCCTCCCCTGCTCCAGGTGAGCCCTCAAAGCCCTCTGTGGCCTGTTAGAGCTTGGAGGACAGGGGCAGGGAGGGCTCTCATGGGAATCTTCACTAAAAGCTCTGTGTTGATGGAGCAAACAAGCCCTGGATGTGCCACCAGCTCTCCAGGGAAGCAAGCCTTGTCTCTGGGTGTGTGATTAAACCAGAGCCTTGTTCCAGRAGTACTTGCTCACCCTCCCAGGCCTCTCCCTGCTGTGGGCTCCCTTCCCAGGACCTGCTCACATCACCTGTTGGATGTTCCCCAGGGGACACCTTTGGCTGCCCAGCCAGCCAGGGCAGCTCAGTGGCTGTGGGGGCAGCCCCATGGTCTGTGCCTCAGCTCTGGTTTGATGTCCCASTGGCTGCTGCTGCTGCAGTCTGACAGCTACAGCCCCTCAGGCAGAAAATGAGTCACTCCAGAGCTGAGGGGGCTTTCCACAGGACACCAAGCTCTCCTCATGGTGTACCCCACACCTTCCTTGCTCTTCTGCTCTCTGATCCTTCAGGGAGCTGTTTTAGCTCACCAAGGTCTCCCTCCCCCCACAGCCCAGAGCTTTCTGCTGTTCCTGACTGAGAATGGCAGGAGCAGGATTAGGCTGGGATGCTCTGACCCTTCTGACAGCAGCTCAGCCAATGGATYAAGGCACATTTCTCTCAGCACGTGCTTGTTTTTGTGAACATTAATCATATAAAACTCCTACTGCATGAGAAACTCTGACAGAACCTTTTTTTATATAATCTCATGTAGTCAAACACTCTCTTGTCCTTTTCCTTGCCCTGGAGCCCTGGTCTCTGGCCTCAGCACAGCCTCTCTGGAAGATAAGTTTCTTCCCAATGCCAGAGGGCAGGGATGCATGGGATATTGGGAATTAGGAATTGTTCCCTGGAAGGGTGGGCAGGCCCTGGCACAGGTGCCCAGAGCAGCTGTGGCTGCCCCTGGATCCCTGGCAGTGCCCAAGGCCAGGCTGGGCAGGGCTTGGAGCAGCCTGGGACAGTGGGAGGTGTCTCTGCCATGGCAGAGGTGGGATGGGATGGGCTTTAAGGTCCTTTCCAACCCAAACCATCCTAGGATGTTATGAAGTGGCCTTACAGCTCTCTCTGGAGAGATAGCACACAACTGGGTGTGTGCAAGGTCTGTTCCCAAGTGATAGAGATTTGTTTGTTCTGAGCTTTGTCTCCCCCATCCTGARATGTTTGGATGAAGGCTCAGTTGTGGATCCTCACTGTAACAATGGGATTGAGTCCTGCAGGGAAGATTGGGGTCTTCTGGAGCATCTCTGCTAACTCTTCTGTGCRTAAGGAGCATGCAGCACAGAAGGTGACAAGTGACACCCTCTGAGCATCCCAGTGACGTGGGACATCAGTGGCCAAGACCACTGTGCTGGGGCACATCTCTAAGCCCAGCCCTGCTCTGGTTCTGTCCTGCTCCCCACAGAGGGCCTGTGGCTGGRGTTGGTCACTCCTTTTATGTGCCAGGCTTGGCTGTGGCTGAGCTGCAGCTGGGAGCCTGGCCAGGGGAAGCAGCTGATTCTCCTTCAGAACAGAGACTTGCACATCAATAAATGTCTRGTTACAGATGCTTTCTTCACCCTCTTGGCTCTCATTTCCTCTTTCAGCTTCCCCAGCTTTCTCTCCTGCTGGCTGGAAAGCTGCCTGTCTCCTGTGAGAGCTGAGGAATGCTGGAACAGGCTGGTGTAGCTCTGTCCTTGCAGGTGAGGTGCTGGACAAGCCATGTATTTTCTTCAGTGTTTATTTTGACCTTCCATGTCCTGCTCTGGCTCTTTGTGGGATCTGTTTCTGTYGATCCTGCTGTGGCTTCCAGGGACATGTGGGTCCTGTTTGAGTCACTTTGGAAAACKTCTGCCAACTGTCAAAACCAGCTGAGAGGAGAGGAACCACTTCCTTGGGGTAACAGAGCTCAGGGCAGGGCAGTTTGTTCACTGAACTCCCAACACGAGAAAATGCTGAGCAAGCTCCAGAAAATCCATGGGAAATGGTGGGTTAGGATGGGATTCTCTTTTCCCAAAGCTCCATTATTACCCAGAAAGAGGCACAGCCAGGATGGGGGTGGGTCAGGACTCCCCCAGTGCCTGCTGAGGTTTGGGATTGTTCACTGGGGTTTTCCACAGTGACACAGAACCCCTGGAGCTGTTCCCACAGCCCTGGAGAAACCAGTGCTGCAGGAGCAGGAGAGCCCCTCCAAAGCATGTTCCTGCCTGCAGCTGCTGCTGCTTGAGTCAGTTCTGGGGAAGGGCAAAAGCAAAGCAGCTTGTTCTGGCTGCAGCACCAGGACAGGGCATGGACAGAGCCTGACCTCCGGCAGTACAGGTCTCATTCAAAGCCTGGCCCCAGAGCAGCAAGAGGCAGCTCTGCTTCAGGATTGGGAATGAGCTCAGCAGGGAAGAAGTGCACATGGTGCAAGGAGTCTTACCTGAGCCTGTGGGGGTCTGTGATGGGAGCAGAGGAACAGGCAGCAGCTGGAATGTGCTGGAAGGAAACCCACAGAGGGAACTGGTTAAAAGCCATTTCCCATCCAGACCTCAGCTCTGTTCCACTTTTCAATGCCCTGTGCAAGGCTGACAGCACCAGCTCAGCCCTGACCCCTCAGTCCACCAGAGGAGAGCTCAAAGGCTGGGGAAAAGCCCCCTGGGCTGACCCCAGGCCCTGCAGGGCCTGGCCTGGGTTGGCACCAGCCCTGTGGGAGCACAGAGCCCATTCCCTGGCAGTGGCATGAGGCCACAGCACAGTGAGGCACTTGTCCAGATCCTAATCCAGCATTTGCCCTCAGCAGGACCACAAAGGCTTGGAGGGGCTGCTCTGATTGCCAGGCTCTGGGGTGGGGGTTTGGGGTGTTTTTCCCAGTGTGACCTGACAGAGCACAGGCACTATAAACCCTGCAGCCTCCCTTCCAGTGCACAGCCACAGGCACCAGCCTGGCTCCACTGAACACCACCCCAGCCAGGCTTCTGCTTCAGTGGGAAGCACAAGAGCCCTGCCCAGGGCACAGACAAGGGCATCTCTGCTGCCTTCACCTCCTCCACCTCTGACACACAACTGCTGCACCCAAAACCTCCCCTCCGCGCTGCTGCCCAGGCTATTTTTGACAAGCACCTGCAGCCTCCTGCCTTCAAGGGCCCCAAAGAGGAACAACAGACAGCTTCTACATTTATTATTACAGTTGAACACAGTCTTGGACAGAGGAGAAGCAGCAGAAACCAACATGCAAAGCAATTAAAAGTCCTCAGGGGCTCGAGGAGCAGCAGGCACAGCTCAGCTCCTGMACCTGCTCCCAGCAGGGTCTCTGGGGGCCCTTTCCCTGCAGCTGCTGCTCCATCGTGCCCCAGAGCAGGACGAGGTCATGGCAGACACCAAACCTACACACACAGAGAGGAGAGGATGGGCTGGGATTGTGTCTCAGTGAGTCAGGTCTGRATCTGACTGGAATCCAGCACACTCCAACCAGGAGACTGCCTGACCATCCTGAGTGGGAAGGGAGCCATGAAGARTATCAAGTCCAACTCCTGTCATCAAGTCCAACTTTTTAAACATTGTCTGTGCCAACAGGGAGAAGAGAGATCCTTTGGGAAGAGGTGCTGGCTTCCATAGCAAGTCAGGAGATGAAGCTCAGYTATTTCACCACAAATTTCTTGTGTCAGAGCTGGCATCTCTTGGAGCCAGCAGCTCTTCTAAATGCCTGTGATGGATGTCAAGGCCAAGGATTTGCACAGCACTGAAGAAATCTTTGCCAACAGGTAGAAATGGATGTCCCCAGAAGGAAGAGGTGCATCAGGCTTGGCTGGCCCTTGCAGACAACACAACAAAGCCCACCCACGTGCTGTGCAGAGCCATTATGTCCTCCTGCACCTCTTCCTTTGGCAGGCCTCCGCATCCGAGCCGCACGAGCTGTCCGAGTCGCTCCCCGAGGATGAGGAGGAGGAAGGCTTCGACGTGCTATAGTTCATGCTCAAGACCCAGCCCAGTTTGTTGTGCAGCACCTGCTTGAGTCCTGGGGGCAGGGGCAGCACCTCCAGCGTGTCCACGTAGTCGGGCAGGAGCTGGCGCAGGCGGAAGCAGCACAGGTARTGCAGGGACGTGCGGCTGGCGCAGGACCGGATCACCTTCATGCTGCTCTTGGCCGCCGTCGAGCACACCATGGGGTAAAACTTCTTGTTCTGCAGCTTTGTGGCTGCCACCCCTGCCAGGGCACAGCACCAGGGAGGGCACGTTAGTTTCGACACAGGGATCTCCCCCCTCCCACCTACCCCAAACCCATTAACTGCAAAGCTGTTGGGAAAAGCTTTCCAAAATCCCAATCTATTCAACAATAAATGTGATCATCCTCCCACTCACTTCACACCTTGGTCTTCTGCTTTCCCAGTGTTCCCTGCTGCAGCCAGACTCGAGTTGCTCCCACCCCATCCCTGTCTCTCACCTATGCACTTGCGGTTCTTGAAGAACGTGAGTGTCCCGTGCCACGTGTCCAAATGCACCCCAATAATGGAGCCTTGGCCAAACCTCGAGGAGAAGTTTGTTTTGTCCCCCTTGTGGTGCAGCAGTCCTGAAAACACACCCAAAAAATGGCATTCTGTGGAAAARGTGCACTCCAGAAATTCATCCCAACTCCCATGCTGSTGGTACAGCCTTGCTCAGTGCCAAAAACATCCCTGCATTTCTGACCCCTGCCCTCCCATCCCAGAGTGGCTGGTGGAAAGGCAAAAGRGAGGTTTTACAACTCCAGAGCACAGGGAGCAGCACTGAAACCCCAAAGGGCTGATGTGACAGTAGTACCCTGGTGCCCTGGCAGGGTCCCACACCAGGTCTAAGGGCTCTCCAAAAAGTGGGCTGTGATGGTGTTCACAGGGGTCTTAYGARGAGGGAAGAGAGGAGGATCTGACTCCATGTTTCAGAAGGTTTGATTTATTATTTTATGATATATATTARATTAAAACTATACTAAAAGAATAGAAGAAAGGATTTCATCAGAAGGTTAGCTAAGAATAGAAAAAGAGTGATAACAAAGGCTTGTGACTGTGACAGTGGTCACAAGGGGTTTCAGGATGAAGGAAGAGARGTAGATCTGACTCCATGATCAGAAGGCTTGATTTATTATTTTATGATATATACATCTACTACACTATACTAAAAAGAAAAAGCAGGAGAGCTTTTCAGAAGCTTGCTAAGCTAAGAATAGAAAAGRAAAGAATGKTAACAAACTCCGCTCTCTCGGACACAGTCTGAGAGAGCTCTCAGTTCTGGATTGGCCATTATTTCTAAACATCTAAGATGGGCTAATCTAGACTGACTTGTTGCATTCCACAGCAGCAGATAACTTATTGTTTACATCTTGTTGCTGAACTTCTCAGCTTCAGCAGGAAAAATCCTAAAAGAAGATTTTTCACAAAAGATGTCTCTGACATGTGACTGACCAAGACAGTCTGGATAGCTGGACTGTGATTGGCCATTAATTAGAAACAACCACATGAGACCAATCACAGATGCACCTGTTGCATTCCACAGCAGCAGATAACCATTGTTTACATTTTGTTCCTGAGGCCTCTCAGCTTCTCAGGAGGAAAAATCCTAAGGAAAGGATTTTTCATAAAACATGTCTGTGACAGTGGGCCAGGAGAGATGCTCCAAGGGCTGTGAGCTGCCYGCAGCTGCTCTGGTGTCCTCAACAAAGGGATTCACAGGCCTGGTGGCACCTCCTGTGCCACTGCTGCCCACCCAGCCACCCTGGCCGTGTTACCTGTGTAGGAGAGGCCCCAGCTGTCCTCGTCCTTGCCCAGCAYGCTGCAGAAGGTGTGGCGGTACTTGTCCAGGTTCACGTCCGACGTCCCAATCCCCACCATCTGCCAGGCAAAGCAGGGAGGGAGAACACAAGCTCAGTGTCTTTTCAAGCAGCAAGACACAACCAAGATTCCACCTCCAGTTCTTCCCTCCTCTCCTTGGCTCAGCCCAAAACACCCAGAGGGGTTGGTGAAGCCAAGTCAGAGGTTTCAGGGTGGAACTGAAGGCTCCCAGCTCTGATTTCCTTTCCTAAGTGAAGAGGTGCAGCTAAAATGCTGGAGAAGGTCCCTGTCCTGTTCACAGAGTCACAGAATGGCTTGAGTTGGAAGGAACTACAGCTCATCTCATTCCACCCCCTGCCATGGCAGGGACACCTTCCACTGTCCCAGGCTGCTCCAAGCCCTGCCCAGCCTGGCCTTGGGCACTGCCAGGGATCCAGGGGCAGCCACAGCTGCTCTGGGCACCCTGTGCCAGGGCCTGCCCACCCTCACAGGGAGCAATTCCCAATTCCCAATATCCCATCCATCCCTGCCCTCTGGCAGTGGGAGCCATTCCCTGTGTCCTGTCCCTCCAGGCCTTGTCCCCAGTCCCTCTGCAGCTCTCCTGGAGCCCCTTCAGGCCCTGGCAGGGCTCTGAGGTGTCCCTGGAGCCTTCTCCTCTCCAGGTGAGCACCCCCAGCTCTGCCAGCCTGGCTCCAGAGCAGAGGGGCTCCATCCTTGGGGCATCTCCATGGGCTCCCCTGGGCTCTCTCCAGCAGCTCCACATCCTTCCTGTGCTGGGCCCCAGATCTGCAGGCAGCTCTGCAGGTGGGGTCTCACCTGAGGGAGCAGAGGGGCAGAATTCCCCCCTCCTGCTGCCCACGCTGGGGGCTCAGCCCAGCACAGGGGGGCTCTGGGTCCTCATGGCCAGGCCATGTCCAGTTCTTATCCTCCAACACTCCATGTTCTTCCCCCAGGGCTGCTCTCACTTTAATCTCTGCCCAGCCTGGATTGGTGCTTGGGATTGCCCTGACCCAGGTGCAGCACTGGCACTTGGGCCTTGTTCAACGTTTTCCCCTTGGCCCCACCTCTCCAGGCTGTCCAGGTCTCTCTGGATGCCCCATCRCTCRCCTCCAAGGTGTCACCTCCCCACACAGCTGGGTGCCAGCTCCAGTCTGGCTGAGGGTGCCCTGATCCCACTGTCCATGTCCCCAGCAGAGATGTGACACAATACTGGTCCCAGTGCCAGCCCCTGAGCAATGTCACTTGTCACTGGTCTCTGTTGACTCCCAACTCTTTGCATGTGCTCATCCAGACAATTCCACACCCATCAAGTGCTCCCTCTGTCAAATCAATGTCTCTCCAGGTTAGAGACAAGGATGCCATGCAAGGCAGCAACAAATGCTCTGCATAAGTTCAGGTAGATGAGATCAGTTCCTCATCCCTCCTCCACCAACACTGCAACCCCATCACAGAAGGCCACAGAATCCCTTAGTGAAGCCATGATGGARGTCATCAATCACATCCACTCTTTCCATGTGCCTTGGCATAGCTTCCAAAAGGATCTGCTCCACGTTTGCCAGGCCCAGAGGTGAGACTGATCAGCCTGTACTTCCCCAGATGTTCCTTATTTCCCTTTCTAAAAATGGGGGTTATATTTCCTTTTTTCCAGTCACTGGAACTRCACCAGACTGCCACAGCTTCTCCAGTATGACAGACAGTGGCTCAGCCACTTCATCCACCTGCTCCCTCAGATCCCAGGGATGCATCTCATCAGCTCCCCATGGACTTGTGCACTTCCAGACAGCCTCAAACCTCATCTGCCATGGTGGAACCTCATGCTGCCAGCCCCTGTCCAAYCTCCTGGGCCTTTCTGCGTGCCCCACACGTACCATGTCAGTGCCATACACCGGGGAGGTCATCTTGATCTCCCAGAAGTGCTGGCCCTCTGCCAGCTCCTTGTTMCCGCGGATGGCGGCCGTGCCACAGCTGTACTCCATGTGGAAGTTCACCTTGCGGTTGTCACACGTCAGCAGCGTGGCTGTTGACTTGTTCACGTCATCCCACACCCAGTCAAAATCTGTTGAGGAAGCACACAGGGGACAAGGATGGGCAAAGACKCTCAGGGAACCAGCCCCAAGCCAAAGTATAGGCAGATGTTTGTTRTGAAGGCCTGTTAGTGGCTTTGTTTCTATTTCTCTTCTTGTTTAAGAGGATAAATCTTAAGCTGTGCACATCAGAGAACTGCTTGAGGTCTGAACCACTCTGCAGTGTTCCAGCAGGGATGGATCAGTGCTCCAATGTCAGCATTCACCAGGCCAAATTTTGGCTGACACGGGCAGAGTCTCCCTTCTCCCCACACTCCTCGTGGGATCAAGGGGTGGCTCTGCCCTGCCACAGGCTCTCCCCCAGCCCAAGCCCTCCCTGTGCTCTGAGCCAGGCACCCTGCCAGCCCCTGCAGGGATCAGGAGGGCCCTAAGCAGGGCTCTGTTTCACTGGGGCCTAAGCTGGATCAGAAAGCAGGTCCCAGGGGTGAGCGCTGACGCCGTGACAGCACCAGCCCTGAGCCTGAAACACAACAGCAGGCAGGGGCTGGTAACCCTCTGTGCCTCAGGATGTAACCACAGGGATGCTGGGACAGGGACAGGACACTGCAGGGGACCCTCTGTAGCAGGCCCAGGYCCTGCAACGCCACCATGYCATTCAGCAGCCTAAGACAGGAAATGCCTAGTCATGATGAGTGGACCTTAGAAGCCCCTCTCCCACCTCCAGGCACTTGCTTATCTCTCTGTAAGACTGTAGGTCACTTTCCTTTGACCTTTACTATTGGACAATTCCTAAAACCCCTGCACCCTATATAAAGGGCTACTTTTGCCCAGCTCAGGAGAAGAGCTGTCCCTGAGAACCTTTGCAGAAGATTCGATAAAGACATCCCTGTGGAACCTCACACAGCACTTCTCCTCTCTCTCCCTGTATTACCGGGTGGAACGTGCCTGGGCTRGTCTGGCCCTTGCTGCTTGACCAAAGGTGGCAGCTCTGGTGGTTTCACCTCAGAGACACCTTTGGCTGGCTGGATGCTGCAGCTGGGCACTTGGGACAAGTCCAGGCATGCAGGAGCTCAGGTTTACTTCTGGTGGAGAAGCTTAAGGAGAGGTGAAGGAAAAGGAGTTGGGTTCTGCTGGAGGGTTTGGATCCAGAGCTTTATTCCTGGCCCACAGGCCTCTGAATGCAGCAACAGCTCCAACAGAACCAAGGAACCTCGTGGTTGCTGTGTCTTTTAACCCTGGGGAGAGGGGGAGGAAAGGGGTAGGGATCCCACCAACCAGGTAGGGGGGGGGGAAAGTCTCAGGGGACAAATGACACCTGGATGGCCCAATGTCCCCAGGGCTGAAAGGTATCTTTTGAACTCTGCCAATCACAGGCAGCCCTTTCTGGAATGCCAAGATTGATGGACAGCACTTAGCAGGGGGCAAGGAAGAGGAAGGGGGAGGTTGTTGGCACACCTGGGGAAGGAACTGGGATAGCTGAAAGAGGCTATTACATTGCACCGCAACACCCCTGCGTCTGCCTAAGGCACCTAGCGAGCAAAGAGCTGAAATCACAAGATGAGCTGATAATCACTAGAGCTGATATCACCTAAGCTAGCTAAGGTGGCCTGCAGCTGGGAGCTGCTTGGGAACTCGGGCTGTGCTGAACAGGACTGTGCTATCCYSACCCACTGGGATACCCCAAAACCCAGCAGAGGCCGCACTGTCCCCCCATCCCCAGCCCCTTACACTCGTCCTCCTCTCCGCAGCGGCAGTCACGGACACGGTGCAGGGCGTGCAGGCTGGAGCAGTAGGGAGCTTCACTCTGGTTCTCACAGTTGCAGTAGGACTCTCCAGTCACAGGGATGGCACTCGGGATGGAGGGAGACAAGGAGGAGAACTCTGGCTCTGAATCCGAGTCGCTGTGCTGCTGGGGAGAACAGAAATGCTCACTGCTGGGGAGAACGGGAATGCTCACTGCTGGGGAGAACAGGAATGCTCACTGCTGGGGAGAACGGGAATGCTCACTGCTGCTGGGGAGAACGGGAATGCTCACTGCTGCTGGGGAGAACGGGAATGCTCACTGCTGCTGGGGAGAGCAGGAATGCTCACCACTGGGCACCCTGGCCATGGGAGCTGGGCTGGCAGAGCTCCAGGAGGGCTCTGCTGGGACATCCCCAGGCTCCTGTCACACAGGGAGAGGCTGTGCCCATGGGATCACCCTGCTCTGGGACATGGATAGTGCCTGCTGAGCCTCAGGGACCCCTCAGCACTCTGCAGTGCAGGTACATCCTGTGTGCCTGCCAGGGACACAGAGCTGTCACAGCAGYGTGACAGCCCAAGTCTGCAACACACACATTCTGAAGGAAATGCTGTGCTAAAGCTTTGGCTTTCACCAGGCAGGATCCAGCTATCAGCAGAGCCAAGCACTGCTCTGGAGAGGCTGTGAAGAGGCTGGGAGGCACAGAAGGACAAGGGGCAGGACAAAGGGAGCCAGGTGAGCAGCATGGCTGCAGCTCCTCAGGCCAGCACTGCAGACAGACCCATGGGAACCCAGGGCAGGATTAAAGGGCTTTTGTTTACTTTCATGAACACAAAAACCTGATTTACTGTTCCCCAGTGCCAAGAGACCACAGTGATTCTGGACTGGACARGGTGAGAGCCACAGCCCAGTTTCACTCCTGTGTTATGGTGTTGCCTAAGGGATTCTCTTACCACTGGTTGCAGAGTTACTCTAGGTTTACGTGCTGCTCAGGTGTARCTGGTTGCTATTCACCACCATGGTCAGGGGTATTTAATGACAAAAATCCTTTAAACTCATGTTCTTGCAGCTGTGTAAGACAGGGAATTGAAACTGCTTGGGCTTACATACATACTGCCCAGGGCTGCTCTGGCCTGCAGACCCAAGAGCTTGGGTTCTGTCTTTCCTAACTTCTAACTTTCCCAAGTCGTGCTGCCTAGAAATCCTGTCATTCCCCTGCCTGCAGAGGCAGKAAACTGCTCATTTTCTGGGAGCACAGTGCCTGGGTTTGGACACTGCTCTGGCAGAGCCTCCTGGCTTCAGTGGGGCTCTGAAGCTCCTGGAGCAGCTCCTTGTGTCCCCACCACTGCACAGGGAACTCAGCCCACACACTCAAGAATTAGGAAAATAGGCAAGGATGGCAGAGGTGAATCAGTCACTCCTTGCACTGTTTTACTCTTGCTCTCCCTGCTGTGTTCCCATCTCCAGCACACCTGGACCAGGTTCAGAAGTGGGGCTCACACTGCAGAGCAGGAAATGTGAAGAAATTTCAGTCTGAAGACACTGCCCTGCAACCTCCACCACCACRTCCAAGCCCCTCACAGCCCAGGAGGGAGCACAGCCAGCCTGATTAGGGAACTGATCCACTTCAAACACTTATCTAGAGCTCTYCTGCCAAAAAAAATTATAAAAATATGGAGGGGTTTGACAGCTGGCCTACAGGCAAAGCTGAGTTAATAGAAGAAATAACAATTGATGATTTTCAAGTGTATCCATAGCAAGGAAGAAGACAAGGCTGTCAGCATGGAAACAGATTAGAAAAGATTAATGTAAATTTCTGTAAGCTAGACTATGTGCATAAGTAGATGTGTATATGTGCCTTATTAAATTTCTGTAAAACTTTTGCCAATTATATTTACGCTAATTGCTTTGCACCAATGAATATAATAAGTTATTGATGACTTCAGATCATGCTTTGGTAAGAGTATATAAGCTACAGAACACGCAAAATAAAAAATCTTTTTCTTCTTGGACCCTAATCGTGTGTGTGTGTCACGTCCAACCTAACGATAACATAAAAATACTGTATGTACTTTATGTATGACACACCCATTCTGTGCTTGAAAAAGCTTTTAGTTTAGTATCAATATTGACCATTACTGAATCCTTCTTGCTTTTGGCCAGTTCACACCTGGTATCAGGGCAGGAAAACACCCCCTGTTGTAGGGGGATAGAATATAAGAAAATAAAGATTGTGTAGAAAGTAATCTTACCCCTGGGCCAATTTTCAAAGATTAGGAACAGGCCTGACTTTAACAGGCCASACTGTAAGCAATGAGAAGAAGAGTGCTATAAAAGAGTGGGGTGGCTGCTTGAGAAGGGAACTGGAGTCAGTTGGGTGCTTTGTGAAGAAGAGGCAGTGCTCAGCGGAGCCACCCATGAGAAAACACTAAGAAGGTGTAGGAGCATCAGGGGGTGGGACGGTRGGGACAGAGACAGAGATCTSTGCAGCCAGGTCAGGAACTTGGGGTTTATTGCACAGGGCCTGGGTGCAGGGCCCTGCTGGGAGCTGCCAGCCACAGCTCAGAGCAGGCCCCAGAGAAGAGAGGGGCAGAGAGGATGAGAGGGTGAGAGAGTGAGAGGGTAAGAGAGCAAAGTTCCCATTACAATACCATAAATCTTTGCTGAATATTCTGATTCTCACTAACCAATCTAGTCCAGGATACAAATCCTATAGCATTTACATACAGCCTATAAGAATCATTACATTACCATACTGTGTTACATTTCAAACCCTATAAACTCCTCTTTGGGCCCCTTCTGCCAAGCTGGCAGGGTCTGCTCTGACCCTTGGAGCTGTCTGCAGGCAGAGGGTGTTGTTTCATCAAAAGGYGATTACCTTCAGCCAGCCACACCATTGTTTTCCTGTTGTTCAGTAACTAAGTTATCTCAAAGCTTGCTTTCATTTCAATCTCGCTTGTAGTTTCCATGTTCTCAAAATCTTTTGCCAGACAATCATATTGATAAGGRTTTCCCGTTTCACCTTCCCCAACAGAAGGTATGAAACGTCTGTGCTAAGGAGACCCCAGTATGGAACCCCTGCAATGAGACGGCCGCCCCCAGCAGCACCCAGAGCCCCAGCCCAGCCTACCTGGCCGTCGGAGTCGTAGCCCCAGCCCCGGGCCCCGGCCCGGCCGTCGGCCTCGCGCCGCACGCCGCTCAGGACGAAGCGCCAGGCCCGGCTGCTCCGCGGGCGCCGCGCCATGCTGCCCCCGCGCAGGTAGGCTGGGAAGGAACACGGGCTTGGTTACACTGCTGCCACACCTCTGCCACACCCCTGCCACCTCCCCAGGTCACCAAACACCCCGGGGGAACAGCACAAGATCAGCAAAGGAAGTTCCATGTCGCAGACAACTTTCATGAAAAATCCTTTCCCTAGGATTTTTCCTCCTGAGAAGCTGAGAGGCCTCAGGAACAGAATGTAAACAATGGTTATCTGCTGCTGTGGAATGCAACAGGTGCATCTGTGATTGGCCCATGTTGGATGTTTGTAATTAATGGCCAATCACAGCCCAGCTGGCTCGGACACAGAGCCTGAGCCACAAACCTTTGTTATCATTCTTTCCTATTCTATTCTTAGCTAGCCTTCTGATGAAACCTTGTCTTCTATTCTTTTAATATAGTTTTAATGTAATATATATCATAAAATAATAAATCAGCCTTCTGAAACATGGAGTCAGATCCTCGTCTCTTCCCCAATGCAAGAACCCCTGTGAACACCGTCACAGTTCTGTGCACGTGAGGAGCCTCTGCAAACCTCCAACCTCCTTCTCCACCCAGGGTCAACTCCTCCCTGAGCCAGTGTTCAGCTGGCCCCAGGAACATTCCCAGTATCCAGCTGTGGTGGCAGCAGCTGCCCCTCTGCAGGAACTGCATCCAGCAGCCACCTCTCACCTGGCCTGGGGAGCTTCAGGGCTGTCAGAATCACAGAGTCCTTTGGGTGGGAAGGACCTTCAAGCTCATCTTGTTCCACCCCCTGCCATGGGCAGGGACACCTTCCACTGTCCCAGGCTGCTCCAAGCCACAGCCCCCCMGGTGCCCAGTGACCCTGCAGCAGCTGTCCTGGCTCCTGCCCCAGCCCCCTGCAGCCTGGCTGGCTCCAGGGCAGGCTGTCCACCTGCAGCTGCCCTCTGATGGAAGACTTTACTCCCAGTGCTCTGAAGAGGAAGAGAAACCACCTTCCTGCTCACTGGAAGGAAACCAGGGTTGAGACAGACCTGTCCCAACTTGCCTCAAGGACAACAGGCAGAAGGGAAGTGATGCCTCAGGTTTTGGCTTTTCTGTTTTTCAGATTCTGTGCTGCTTTAGTGTGTGCACTTCTGAGCCTCACATGAGGGGATGGTGAGCTCTCTGCACAGAGCAGGGAGACAAAACAATTCCTCCTCTAGCTGGGGATCAAGGACAAATGATCCAAATCTCAGGCCCAAGAGCACAAACAACATGGGCTGGGGAGAGAAAAACAAGGATGGGACTGCATGGGCTAAAGCTGGAATTGAACAATTAACTCCAATATGCAAATGAAGCAGAACTTATAAAAATGAGAGACCCCATGACTGGTTGTGCATTTTGTGACCATTTTGGTTCATCTTGGGTGCAGCCCTGGCTGGGCTCTTGTGCTGCCCAAGGTGGATCCACTGAGGCCTCCTAACAAATCCCTGCTTTATTGTGTAACTCTGTCCAGTCTCTGTTCTAGGGCAGCCTGCACAGGGCATCAAGGGAAGGGCTGCAAACTCTGGGGTCTGGGCACGCAGCAGCCTCAGGCCTTGCTCCCAGCTCTTTGTGCAGCTGGAGCTGCAGGAGTTTCCTTCCTGCCCTCCCAAGAACAYCCCAGGACTCTGGCAGGTGTGGAAGTGGCAATTCCYGCAGCAGAAACCCTTCTCCAGCTTTGCTGAGCACCCACAGCAGCCCAGCAGAGCTGCCCTGCTCCCCCAGGCCCTCACTAASGCTGGGGCTTATAGCCACCACAGAGATCCCAGCACCAACGGCAGGGTCACACATGGAATTGTTATGGCTGGAAAAGATCTTTTGGATCAACCAGTCCAACCCCAGCACTGCCGAGGCCACCACTGAACCATGGCCCCAAGTGCCAATCCAACAGCAGCTTCTAAACGCTGCAAGGGTGTGACCCACCAACTGCCCGGTTAGCTGTGCCAGTGCCTGACACCTTCCCATAAAGAAATCTTCCAAAGATCCAACTGACCCTCCCTGGCACAGCTTGGGGCTGTTCCCCTGTCCTGCCCTGTTGCCTGGGAGCAGAGCCCGGACCCCCGCTGTCCCTCCTGTCAGGAGCTGTGCAGAGCCACAAGGTCCCCTGAGCCTCCTTGCTCCAGGCGGAGCCCTTCCAGCTCCCTCACCCCTCCTGGTGCTCAAGCCCCCCCACTCTGTCCCTCCTGGACCCCTCCAGCCCTCAGCGTCCTGCTGACCAGAGCTGCCCCAGGACTGGATCTGTCTCAGCAGTGCCAGCCAGGGCCGGTCCCTGTCCCGCTCCTGTGTCACAGCAGCGCTGCCACCAAGAGCCGCAACCTGCGGGGCCTGGGCTCGCTGAGGCCTTTCGGGGCCCGAGGCGCTGCCGGCGGCGTGACCCGCACAGCCCCGGCATCGAGCGGCGCGGGGGACCATGGCGGGGGCCCGGCCCGGTTCGCTGGGGGCACGGAGTGCAGCGGTCGCACCGAGGTGCGGGCACCGCAGCCCGGCTGTCGCACGGCAGCTGGACCAGGGCCGGGCCGGGCCAGGCCAGGCCACGGCGCTTGGGTCGCACAACCCCGGCCCGCCCTCAGCTAAACCCCAACCCCGGCTCCCGGCTCCGGCCCGTCCCCTGAAGCCCCGGCCCACCTGCCCGCTCTGGCCCAGCCCGGCCCCGGCCCGGCCCGCGGCGCTCTGACCTACTTTCCTCTCCCGGGACATAAACAATCCGCTCCCGGAACCGCCCCCGGGCGCTCATTGGCTGCGACCACGCCGCGCCCCTTCGCCGTTGGCTGAYCGCTCTGTCACTCACAGGCGGAGGGGAACGAAGGGGGCGGGGRCTGAGYGAGCTCGGCTCTATTGGCTGCCTCRTGTGCCAATCGRCAGAGAGCGGCGCCATTGGGTGACCGCTCGTGAAGGGAAAGCACTAAGTCCATTGGCTGATGCGAATGGAGCACGAGAAGTGGATTGGCTGTGAAGCCCTGGGGGGCGGGTTGTCCGGTGAAAGTGCGMCTTGCGATTGGACAGAATAKCTGTCAGTCAGAGGGGGCGGGCCGTGGACTGGAGGAAGACGGAAGCGGGTGATGCGGGGAGACAACATGGAGGAGACGGCCGGGGGTGAGCGGCGGGGAGGCCGCGGCCGGGGGGAACGGGGACCCGGGATCTCGGCCTGGGGGGCCCTACCCGCCTCTCGGGGGACTTSCAATCCGGAATGGCCGGGCCTAGCGGGGGGTCAGCACCTGGCTCCGCGGAGTTCCGAGGTGCTCGGGCCGAGCCCTGGTGAGGGGCGCTCCGGGCCGGGCCGGGCTCCCATGGGCGGCAGGCACCGCTTACCGGGAGGTGACGCTGAGCCTTGCCCGAGGCCCGGGCCCGGCTCCCGCGGCAGACAGCGCCGAGTGCGCGGGCCCGGCCCGGGCTGCCGCTGTCACCGGGCGCTGTCCCGGGCGCGCCTCGCTGCGGGGCCCCGTCCGCCCTCCCCGGGCCCTTCTCCCCCTCCCCGGTGCGGGGCCCGTGCCTTTACCGTCGGCGGAAATGCTGATGAGCTCTGCCATGGTCCGTGCGGGCTCCATGCCGCCGGTGCGGGCCAGCCCCGGCGCGTTCGGTCCGTGCCCGGCTGTGTCGGCCCCGGGCGGGCGGGCGGCGTTCGCGGCTGTGGCTGGAGCGGCCCGGCCGCCCCCTGTGCTGCCCCGGGCCGGGGGCTCCGATCCCGTCAGCTCCTGCTCCGGGGAGCTGAGGCCGAAGCGGAGCCGGGAGCGCTGACAGCGCAGCGGGGAATGCGGGGAGGGCTGAAGAGGAGCGCGGGCCCGGCAGGAAGCGACTGGTGGGGCACGGAGGGAGGAAACGCCAAGGGCCTGAGCTCACCTGAGCCACCCTGAGCTCACCGTCAGCCTCGGGCCATGGCCCGGCTCAGCCTCACCAGCCCCGTGCCTGTTTATTGCTGTGCTGCCCAATTTCCACTGAGGTCATCCGGACCAGCCTTTGCTCCCCACACACGGTGTTTATTGCCATTGGTCCCTTTGTCCCTGTTCTGATGACAAAAAGCTGTGGCATGTCCACCTCTTCTTTCCCCTCGGGGCTGCAGCTCCTTCTGAGGGAGAGCTCTGATCTCTGGGACAGGGAATGGCTGGAGGGTCAGGGTGGGTTTCAGGAAAGGTTCATCCCCAGAGGGTGCTGGCACTGCCCAGGCTCCCCAGGGAATGGGCACAGCCCCGAGGCTGCCAGAGCTCCAGGAGTGCTTGGACCTGCCGGGATGCCCAGGGGGGGGTTGTTGGGGTGTCTGTGCAGGGCCAGGAGCTGGACTGGGTGATCCCTGGGGCCCTCCCCCCGAGGATATGGCTCTGTGGGGTCCCTCCCCCGAGGATATTCCATGGCTCTGTGGGGTCCCTCCCCCGAGGATATTCCATGGCTCTGTGGTCCCCCTGCAGAGAGAGCCAGCCTGGCCGGGGTGCGGCACATCGTGCTGGTGCTGTCGGGCAAGGGCGGCGTTGGGAAGAGCACCCTCTCCACCGAGCTGGCCCTGGCTCTGCGGCACGCCGGGAAGAGGGTGAGTGAGCCRTTGGGGTGCTGAGCTCTGCCTTGTCCCTTCCTGCCCTCAGCTGGAAGGGAAAGGATTTTGCCCACCCTTTCCACGTGGGTGTCCTTGGTGGGCAGCGTGTGGATTCTCTGTSAAAATGCAATTTGGGATGGTGTGATCCAGTTCAGGTACTGCAGTTCATTTCTCTTTTGTCTATTTTATTAAATCACCCAATATTTATTGCTGAAATTGGTGCTGGGGCATGACTTTGCTGCTCTGTGGTGTCACCCTCACTCCTCTGTGGGGTGAAGTGGGTGAGCTCAAGGACTCTTAAAATGGGGATAAAAAGGAAATGTGTGGGCAGGAGACAGACTGAATTCCCTGAGGACCTTTTTAAAGGCTCTGTGCAGCCTGTGCCACTTGGGTTCTGGCATAAAGCACTTGGAAACACCCAGGGGATGCTCCTTGGGGAGCAGGAGGGATATGAAATTTAAAACATTGTGTTCCAAACGCYGCTGCTGTGGGAGCAGGGTGGCCGGGGGCTCTGAGCCCGCCCTGAAGGGCTGTGCCTGTCCCCAGGTGGGCATCCTGGARGTGGACCTGTGTGGCCCCAGCATCCCACGCATGCTGAGGGTGCAGGACAGTGCTGTGCACCAGTGTGACAGCGGCTGGGTGCCCGTGTTCGTGGGCCAGGACAAGGCCATCGCCCTCATGTCCATTGGCTTCCTGCTGGAGCGGCCCGACGCGCCGTGGTCTGGAGGGGACCCAAGAAAACGGTAACACCGGGGCTGCTGCTGGGAGCCTCCTGTGAGCCCTCCTGAGAGAGTATTCCTTGGGGAACCTGCTGTGACCCTCCTGGAGAGGTTCCTTGGGGAACCTCCTGTGAGCCTCCTGGAGAGGGTATTCCTTAGGGAACCTCCTGTGAGCCCTCCTGGAGAGAGTATTCCTTGGGGAACCTCCTGTGAGCCTCCTGGAGAGGGTGTTCCTGGGGAACCAAGCTCCTGTGAGCCCTCCTGGAGAGGGTATCCTTGGGGAGCCTCTGTGAGCCTCCTGGAGAGGTGTTCCTTAGGGGAACCTCTGTGAGCCCTCCTGGAGAGGTGTTCCTTGGGGAACCTGCTGTGACCCTCCTGGAGAGGGTATTCCCTGGGGGAACCTCCTGTGAGCCTCCTGGAGAGGGTGTTCCTTGGGGAACCTGCTGTGAGCCCTCCTGGAGAGGGTGTTCCTTGGGGAACCTGCTGTGAGCCCTCCTGGAGAGGGTGTTCCTGGGGGAACCAAGCTCCTGTTTCCACAAGGGTGGGTTGAAATCACTCAGATGGGGACAGTGCAGCACAGGTTGTGCTGACAGCCTTGTCCCCACTCCCTGTCCCCACAGCTTTGGGACACCTGCTGAAGCCAGTTGTGGTTTGGGGTTTTTTATCMGTTGCTTTTATTTCCACAGCTTTGATCAAGCAGTTTGTCACCGACGTGGCCTGGGGGGAGCTGGACTTCCTCATCGTGGACACCCCACCAGGCACGTCTGATGAGCACATCTCCACCGTGGAGGCCTTGAGGCCCCACCAGCTGCTGGGGGCAGTCCTGGTCACAACCCCTCAGGTGGGACACGGGGCTGGAATTCCTGGCAGGGGGGAAAATGCACCCCAGGTTTGCACAGGGCTGTCTGTGGATGCTTGTTGTACACATGTGCTCTGGAGGCACAGGCAGGGTGGTCACAGGGATCCCCAACTGCTGCTGTTCCCCCAGGCTGTGTCCGTGGGGGACGTGAGGCGGGAGCTGACGTTCTGCAGGAAGGCAGGGCTGCACATCCTCGGCATCGTGGAGAACATGAGCGGCTTCGTGTGCCCCCACTGCTCTGTGAGCTCTCCTGCCCTTCCTGTGCAGCCTTGGGGCTGCTCTGGGCCCTTCCTTAGGGTGGTGGGCTGGGGAATTGGGAAATGCCACCAGGGTGATGCTGTGAGCCAGCTTTGGGCTCTGCTGTGCTGAGGAGAGGGGCGGGGCAGGGCACAGGGAATGCCTGGGGCTGCAGGGTGGAAGGGAGCTGGCCCTGCTCAGGGCTGGCAGCTCCTGCCCTGTCACACGGGGCTCTGGCCTTCCTGACTCACTCCTRTTCCTCCCTCAGGAATGCACAAACATCTTCTCCAAAGGGGGAGGCGAGGAGCTGGCCAAGCACGCCGGGGTGCCCTTCCTGGGTGAGTGGCTCTGCAGCAGAGCTCTGCTCATGGTGCTCTGGGAGGGCTGAGCACACAGAAGGAGCATCCCAGGGGCAGCTGGGCTGGGCTGGGAGCTGAGCTGAGGTTTGTGCTTCGCTTCTCTGCCATCCAAACTCCTCACAGTGGGCCCCTGGCCCTGCTGGGGCAGAGGTGGTGGTGCCAGCAGCTTGCTCTGAGTGCTGACATCATGGTGACAGTGTAAGGCCTGGAGCTCCATGAGAGCCATGTTGGAATGTCTGGAGCCTTCCTGAGAAATGGGGGCTGAGGGCTGGACCCTGTCCCTGGGCAGGGCTGGGGTCAGGTGGGAGAGCCCCTCTCATGAAGCACCAGGGTGGGGTGGGCTCTTGGAGCCAGAGGAGGTGGTTGCAGGTGAGAATGATCTCCTGGAGAGCCCAGGGAGGGCAGTGGTGGCTCTTCCCCACCACTTTCCCTGGAGCTGACTGTGGCAGTGTGTGTTTTATCCCTGCCTGCAGACCTGGGCCCTGCAGGGAATGAGCTCTCACTGTGCCTCCCTGTCCCACAGGCTGTGTCCCCCTGGACCCCCAGCTCAGCCAGAGCTTGGAAGAAGGCAGAGACTTCATCCAAGAGTTTCCCAAGAGCTCTGCCTTCCCTGCCCTGACTCACATTGCCCAGCAGATCTTGGATACATCGCAGAGGAGCRCCTGAGGAGGCTGTGGAGCTGGACTGGTGCCAGACTGGCAGCCCCAGCAGCAGGGAGGGGATGCAGGAACTGTTCAACTCAAACTGGGGTGTGAGGGGGGAGCACAGATTCCTGCTGCTGCTGGCAGTCCCAGAGGGAAGAAGCCACATCCCCTCAGGCTCAGAGAGACTCTGGAGCTGCAGTGTCCAGTGCTGTTCTTCCCTGAGCATTCCCACATGGCTCTGATCACKTGGATCATGGCTCCATGTGCTGCTGCCTTCTCCTGCTGCCCCTGCCTGATGGATCCCACAGGGCTTGCCTCAGTGCCTGGCTCGTGCTGGCTGCTCCCATGTGGAGCCAGGCCAGGCCCTGAGCTCGGAYTTCTCGGCTCCCTGGTTCCTGATGGGCCATGAGGGCACAGCACAGCCTGGGCTGGGCTGAGCAAACCCCTCCAGGAGCTGTCTGGGAGCTGCATCCCATCGTGCTGGGAAGGAGCCCTCGGGCCTGCCGGGCTTCTGTGACTCAGGAATATTTTTCAAGGTTCCAGGCAGTAAAAGCTTTTCTTAAAATGCAGGTCTGCAAAGTTCTGTTTTTCCATGGCTTCAGGCCTTGCTGTATCTCTGAGTCTTGGCCCTTSACATACATCAAGGTGCTTCCTGCTGTTCCCTGGTTTCCTTGCTGGAATTCAGCTAAATCTCTCCTATAACAGCATCAGGATCCAGCCTGTCCCTTGCCTTGCTGTGAGCCAGCCCTGGCAGCCCTTCATGGAGCTGTTCCCCCAGCCTGGGYCTCCTCWGTGTCCCCAGCTGGTTCCTGCTGCTTTCACCTCCCCGTGTCCTGTTCCCTGCACCTCTTCCATGGGCTGCTGCTCCCATGGGAGCTGCCCTCCTCTTGCAGGCTTGAGTTAAGCTGGGGAAGCAGTGAASGTGGTGGCCTTGCATCTCATCTCCCTCCCTCCTGGACTCTGAGCCCCTCCTGCCTGCCTCCCTRGCTGCCTTTGGGTCTCCCCCTCACTGAGGTTTTGGGAAGACAGGGAAATCCTGGATTTCCCCTGAAGAGTCGATTCCAGCAGGCAGGAGCAGGAGCAGCYCCCAGCCCTGCTCCCGCTGCACAAGGACCCACACCCGAGCAGCTTTCCCCTCATGCAATTTTCCAGGAAAATTTTGTCTGACCTTTGGACACTTATCTGGGATTTGGAGAGCTGGGCAGTAGCTGGAATCTGTCAGGGCTGWTGGCTTCTGTGGGATAGCTGGGCATTTCTTGCTGCCTCCCTGGGAACAAGCACCCCCCCAAGGCTTGCAGGAAATGCTGGGAGCCCCCTGGGAGCCTGAGTCCCTCACCCTGAGGGGCTCTGGGGAGAAATCCTGGCCGTGGGCAGCACGAGCTTTGGAAAAAACATAACTTACAAGGTGGGTTGCAATAGCTCCAAAGGTTTATTTGRCTGCTGCCATTTATCAGGTGAGCAACGAGTGGCTTTCTGTGCCCTGCCTACACCTGCTGCTGCAAGGAATCATTGCAGCAAGTCCTCTGCCCCTTCCCTAAGCTCGGGGGGGCTTTTTTCCTGCTCCATGACAGGAAAACGTTTTGTTTTGTCTCATAAAAGTCCTGGCCTGGGCAGGGCTGCCCCTTGCTGTGGCTGCAAGGCTGGGGGTGCAGCATTCCCCCATCCAGAGATTCTCCTGCTGGGAGCAACCACGCTCTGCCCTGGGGGCTGCTATTTAAATATGAAAGGACTGAAATACTCAGTTTGAAGCCCAGGGGGGCTGGTGCCCGTCCAGCACCTTCTGAGCGAGGCGGTGGCAAATCTGTGCTCTGGCTGGGCTGGCACGGGGCCGGGATGAGGTCCCTGGGAGGGCCYGCCCAGCTCAGCAGTGAGCAAAGCTCTCCTGGGCAGTGTCCCGCAGGTCCAGCCCCGCCAGGCCCGGCGGCTGCAGGCAGGTGAGGTTGTTGTAGGTGTAGATGGGGACGTGGCTGTCGTCCCCCTCGGCCACCGACTGCACGAAGCGCGGCACCACGGCCGGGTGCTGCAGCGAGAAGTCCCGCAGGCCCTTCAGGGAGCAGTTGCAGTGCCAGTTGTTGCCCCCCAGCCACAGCTGCTCCAGGGAGAAGGGAGGGCACAGGAARGACACCGAGAAGGTCTCCAGGGAGTTGTTCCTCAGGCTGAGGTACCGCAGGTTGGCCAGGGGGGAGATGACGCTGTTGTCCAGTGTCTCCAGCTGGTTGTGGGAGAGGTCGAGCCAGAAGAGTCTCTGGAGAGGGCTGAAGGTGTCCTGGGAGATCTCCAGGAGCTGGTTGGAGGAGAGGAAGAGGTACTCCAGGTTGCTCAGCCCCGTGAAGAGCCGGGGCGAGAGGTGGCTCAGCCTGTTGTGCTTCAGGTCGAGCTCCAGGAGCTCGTGCAGTTCGCTGAAGCTCTGGTCCTCGATCAGGGAGATGCTGTTGTGCTGCAGGAAGAGGCGCCGCAGGCTGGAGAGCCCGGAGAAGGTGTTGGCCCGGATCCTGCCCACGCAGCTGTGCTCCAGGTGGAGGCTGTGCAGCTTGGTGACCCCCTTGAAGACAAAGTCGGGCAGCACCTTGATGCAGTTGGCGGACAAGTGCATGACGGCCACGTTGTGCAGCCCCAGGAAGGCGCCGGCCCTGATGTCCTGCAGCTGGTTGTTGTTGAGGCTCAGCACCTCCAGCTGGCCCAGCCCCTCGAAGGTCCTTTCGGCCAGGCCCCGGATCCGGTTGTGGCCCAGCTGCAGCTCCTCCAGGAACTGCAGGTCCTTGAAGGTCCTGGGCCTCAGGCCGGCGATGGAGTTGGTGGAGAGGCGCAGCACGTGCAGGCTCAGCAGCCCCAGGAAGGTGTCCTCGTAGAGCTGCACCAGGCGGTTGTGGGACAGGTCCAGCCACCGCAGCGACTTCATGCCCACGAAGGCGCGGGGGGCGATGGCGTTGATCTGGTTGTGGTTCAGGTACAGCTTCTGCAGCTTCTGCAGCTTGACAAAGATGTTGATCTTGATGCCCTTGAGCGCGTTCCCGCTCAGGTCCAGCTCCTTGAGCTCGGTGAGGCTGCAGAAGAGCTGGTGCTGGAGGTAGGGCAGCTTGTTGCCAGCCAGGATCAGCTCCCTCAGGTTGGGCAGGTCGTGGAACACCTTGTCGGGCAGCACCACCAGCGAGTTCCAGCCCAGGTTCAGGTACCAGAGGTTGGAGAGCCCGGCAAAGAGCCCTTCCTCCACCCTGCTGAAGTGGTTGTTGTTGAGGCTGAGGGACACGAGGTTCTGCGTGTGCAGGAAGGTGTGCGGGGCCAGGTGCCTGAGGCGGTTYCGCTCCAGGTGCAGGTGGTAGAGGCCGCGCAGCCCGTGGAAGGCGTGCTGCTCCACGGAGCCCAGCTGGCTGCTCTGCAGGTCCAGGAAGTCCAGGGATGACAAATTCCTGAAGGCCGCGGCCGGCAGCATCGTGAAGTTGTTGCCGTCCAGCCACAGCGCTTTGGCGTTGTGGGGCACGTCCTCGGGCAGGCGGCTCAGGTTGCGGCCGCTGCAGAAGACGTTCAGCTCCTCGCTGTAATCGTCCAGGCTGCAGGCGCAGGGGCTGGGGCAGCGCGGGCCCTCCCCGGCCCCCCCGTCCTTCGGGGGGTCCCCGCCGGGGGGCTGCGAGGCCGCGGCCAGGAGCAGGGCCAGGGGGAGCAGGAGGGGGATGCCTGCTGGGGACCGAGGGGACAGCGTCAGGGCAGGGCTGTGGCTGCTCTAGGGCACCCCCGTGGGACCCCCCTCGGGACCCCCCTTGGGACCCCTCGGGACACCCCTTGGGACCCCCTTGGGACACCCCATGGGACATCCTTGGGACCCCCGTGGGACCCCTTGGTGGGTGCCCATTCCACCGGGACTGGGGGGATAAAGGGGTCACTCCCGGCCCGCTGCACACATGGGGCAGCTGCGGGGGTTTCCAGAGGAAAACGGTCCAAGATCACCCCCCAGTGCTGCTGTGACCCCTCGGGGGCAGGGACCCCCGAAATTCCTCCCCATATTGCAGCGGCTTTCWTGGGGACCCCTGTCCCACTCCCTSCCCGGTGCCCCTGGACCCGCTGGGRACGGKAGGGTCCCGGTGCCGGTGCCGCGGTCCCTGCCCATCCCCGCACTCCCACCCACGTCTGGGCTCTGCCCCGCGGTGCCTGCAGCCCCCCAGGCAGCTCGGGCCCCCCAAAATGTCTGATTAGCAGCGGAGGAGGGGCAGAGCGAAGGGTGCCTGGAGCSCGGGCAGAGCCCCAGCGTGTCCCCCCGGTCCCTGCGTGTCCCCCAGCCCGAGGGGCAGCTCCAGCCTCACCTTTGCCTGCGCTCATGGCGGCGGGCAGGGCAGGGCAGGGCTCCCGCTCCGCTCTGCGGCCCCTCGGACTGCGCAGGGATGGATGGAGCAACCACCTTGACGCCTGTCCAGGCTCCCGCCCGGCCGGGCTTAACCCCACTGCTGCTGGATGGAGCCCCGGGCACCGGCACGGGCTCCTGGGGACTGCCCTGAGGGCGGCTCGGGACAAGGACACGCAGCGAGATGTGCAGGAGCCTGATGGGGTCCTGCCACACATGGGGTTTGTGTGGGCTTTGAGCCTGGAGGGGGGAATGGGGCAACCTCAGGGGGTGTCCCAGCACCGTGCCCTGAGCTCCCGAGCAGCAGCACTGACCCCTCCCTGCCCTGCCCTGSSKTGAGCCCTGGCAGTGGCTCCTCACTTCCCATCAGGACACAAAAACCACACGCTGGGGCTTGGAGCATCCACGGGACGCAGGGATTGAAGGTTTGGGGATCAGCCTTAGTGCAGGAMGGGCTGAAACACCCGAGGGTTTATGGTGATGCAAGTGGGAAATGAGTTGGGAAAAGGGGAAAAACTCTTCCCTGGATGGCACTAAAACCCTCAGCCCCTRCTGGGCATTTTCCCATTTTCCCTCCTGTCTTGCCTGGTGGCCGGGGATGCTGCTGGCAGCTCCCCACCCTGCTCTGCCCAGTGCTCCTGTGCCCAAGGGGAAGCTGAGAGCCAAGGCAGGGTGCCCCTGGTGGGGTGGTGGCTCTGGGGGTGCCCTGCTCCTCTGGCAGCCCCCAGGCAGTGGGATGAGGGCGGCTGATGCTCCAGGGCTGGCAGATGGCACTCTGCCCTGGCAGCTCATCAAAACCACCCTGGGGAGGCACTGACCTCATCCTGTGTCCCAGGTTATTTCCCCACCAGGCTCCAACACAGGCTCTGTGGAATCTTTTACCAGTTTCCAGGAAAGAAACAGAAAGAAAAAGCCCCAGCAAGAGGAGCCCTGTGGCCAGATAGAAAAGCCATGGCTGAGCCTTCCCCTGTCCCTCCTCCCRGGGGATGCACCGGGCCGGCCCCGCTCACACCCACAGCTCCAGCACAGCAATCCCCGCCCTGCAGTCGCTTTTCCCAGCCCTGGCTCCCCCAGGCTGCTTTGGGAGCAGCAGGGATTCTCTCCCCACCATTCCCACATCGTTCCCACCCCACCTTGCCCCTTTCCCTGGGAGCCTGGCACTTCCCCAGCCCCTCACCAGGCACTGCCATGCCCACGGAAAGGAGCTGGAGAGACACATCCAGGCTCCAGCCTTGCCACCCAACTTTCCCACAGGCTCTGCTTCCCCTCTTCRCTTTTGGCCCTGGTGGAATCCTCCTCCCCCTCTATTTTAATCCTGTCTTCTGGGAATTTATAGATCAGGAGGGAGAAATGAGGGATAGGGATACATGCCCCCACTAATAGGCACTGAGCACATATTGACACAAGGTGTAATCAATCTGGAGGCTAAAAAGAGCTGAACCAGCACAGGTCAGCCAGCCAAAACCCACAAAACCTCGTTGGGAAGTTTAAACAAGCCCTGCCTGCAGCTGGGAGCAGGTTTATCCCTGCCTCCAGCAGCCCTCCCCAGGGAAATATCAAATGAGGTGCAATGGGAAAATAAGGAGGGTAAATAAGGATGGGAAAATAAGGAGGGTAAATAAGGATGGGAAAATGAGGAGGGAAAATAAGGATGGGAAAATGAGGAGGGTAAATAAGGAAATCCCTCCCCAGAGTGGCTGTGGTGCAGGGAGGAGCTGGACCCATCTCCACCTCTACAGCTCCTTGAGGCAGCTCCTCCAGGCCTGTGTGCACCCTAACCCCTCTGGCAGCACATCTGGGCTCCAGATGTGGCAGGAGATCAGGAGGTGCTGGGGCCCTGCAGCTGCACCCCGGGGCCCTGGCTGMGGGTCCTGTCCCCTCCCTCCCAGCGTGTCCCTGGCCATGGGCACCCCTGTGGGATCCCCCCACCCTGCAGCTCCAGCAATGAACTCCCAGCCCCGAGCAAAGTCTGAGCCCCTCCCCTGGTTGCCATGGAGAAGGCTGTAATGGTATTAGGGAAAGCAGCGAAATCCTTAAAAAGTCGTTTTAAAACCTATTTAAACTCTAAGGAATCATTTACCTTCCCCAGCAGCCCCTGCAGTCCCTCCCCAGGGAGCTGCCCTGTGCCTTTGGGTGGGACATGCCACCAGCTGTCCCTGCTCTGTCCCTGGCCCGGGGAGGGGACAGTGCAGGGCCACATCAGCTCTGGGACTGGCAGGGCCCCAGCAGGCAGGGTGAGTGACCAGGAACCCTCTGCAGGGGCAGCACCACCCAAGGAGCCCTGGGGAGCAGGGAGGTGACACGTGTGGCARTGGCACAGCTGAGTCAGGGAGTATTTTTAGCAAATCTTGCCAAATATTGTCCCTGTCTGGAGGAGAGCATCTCGTGTTGCCAGGGTAACCAGTGCTCCTCGTTCAGGACCAAAAARGTGCCCCATGAGAGGGGAGATGRCGCCCRGGTTTTTMAAGGTTTTRTAGGCCTTCTGATATGGACATTCTTGTGGTGAACTTTCTCAGACACTTTCTGTAAATAACTGATTYTTRTGTCTTCTTTTATAGAAGAGGAGAAAGTTGATYGACTGTTYGTTTGTRCAGMGTGATTGGAGAGGTGMCACTGTCACCCTCCAATSCGCTGTCACTRTTYGAAAACTATAAATGTTAGAGTCAAAGAAATAAACTSTCTCTTTTTCCTCCTTCACCTGGAGAACAGTGGTGTGCTTGCATTCTTTTGTGTCTGATAGTGACAGGGAGGGTGACACCAGCACCACAGGGTGGGGACACCCTCCTGGGGACACCAGCAGGGACCCAGCCACAGGAGTGGCACCGTGCCTGATGCTCACCCACGTTTCTGGTCACCCTGCTCCTGGAGATGGGCACTGGGGAGTGGTGGCAGCTGCTGGTGAAGGTCCCCATGGGCACCTCTGAGTGCTGCCCTGCCAGGGCTGCAGAGCCTCGGGTGGGCGCTGGGAAAGGTGCCCCGTGTCCTGGCAGCCCCAGGGATGCTCCAGGGATGCCAGCTCTGCCCTGCTGGCCACCGTGCCACCAGCACCTGCCTGGCCAGACTGGTTGGACTGGAGAGGTGAGGACGTCCCCAAGATGTGACTCAGGGTGATCAGGACCATTGCTGGGGGCYAAGATGGGGAAATTCCCAAACACTGAGGTGTGGGGGAAAGGGGGGCCCTGGGAGCGGGGATTTGGGGTGCAGGGAAGGGCAGGAGAGCAGCGGCTGCCAGGGTAGAATGGGGCTGGGGAGAGCAGAGGGAAGGGAGGCACCACCGTGCCCAGCCCACTGAGGGCAGTGCCAGGGACAGGGAACAGGGGAGAGGTGCCCTCCATGTGCCAGCTCAGCTCTCCAGACCCAGGCACAGAGGGAGCAGCCTGGGGGAGGGACGGGGTGGGAATGTGGCAGGGGGAGCAGAGCTGAGGGGCAGGGTGGGAGCATGGCAGGGGGAGCAGAGCTTTCCTCCCGAGGGATGGTGAGAAAATGGCAGGGGGAGCAGAGGGATGGGGTGGGAGCATGGCAGGGGGAGCAGAGGTTTCCTCCTGAAGGATAGGGTGGGAGCATGGCAGGGGGAGCAGAGCTTTCCTGCTGCCCCAGATGCCAGCCCTGCCCCATCCCGAGTCTCCTCCCAGCCCTGCAGGGAAGCACCCGGAGGTGTCAGGGGGTGACAAACGGAACGTGGGGTGGCAGTGGGTGCTGGCAGCCTGTCAGACTGCCATCCCTTTTGTGACCCAGGGATGGYGCATCTGAGAGGCATTCCTTATCTCYAAGTTTACACASAAACACATCCCGTGTAAATTTTCTATCCAACCCCAAAAACTCTCTCCAGATCCATTTCCCACAGCACCCACAAACCCAGCATCCCTGGGCTGCCCCCCAGACTGTGCAGGGCAGGGAGAGAGCTCCCCCTGAGCCCCCCGAGCACACAAACACCCCCAGGAGGGGATCCTGGCTCAGGGCACACCTGGCTGGGCCAGAGCACACCCGGGGGGACCCTGGAGGTGCTTAGGGCTGGAAGAACCTTTGCTGTTCTTCTGGGGGAGCTGAGAGAGGTTCTGCAGCWCCCTCTCCCTCTCCCTTGCCCAGGCTGGGGGAGCTGGGGCTGTCCAGCCTGGAGAATTCCTMGTGGCAGCCTCAGGGCTTGGGAAAATCAGAGAAAAGCTTTTCCTCAAGCCAGGAGAAACGGTGGCYATTTCAAACTGGGAGAGGGTGGATTTAGGTTGGATATAAAGTGAAAATGTGCTGGGGGGGATCCGTGGGAGCCCAGGGATTCCCCATCCCCGGGGCACTGAGGCTCGGGCACCCCTGGTGTGAAAAASYSCAATCACTTGGTTTTTWAAATRTTAAAAGTTTAATAGTAATAAAATGGTTATAAAAATAGTAATACAATTAGAGTAATAATAATTTGGACAATTTGGATTAGGACAATATGAGACAATAAAAGACAAAGAGTTATGGATAAGTCTGGGTACCTTTTCTGGGCAGCACGAGCCTGAAAAAGGACCCCCGTTAACAGAGGATTAACCCTTAAAAGCAACAGCCTGTTCCATATTCATACACCTCATACACGATGCATAAATTCCATTCAAACACAGGATTCTGTCTGGTCATCCTCATCTTCTTCCTCTGAATCCTAACAGCGCCTTCGAGGTGGGAAGAAGTTCATTTCTTCTGATAATGGAGCAATAAATTCATTTTCTCTGAAAGATTCAGGTGTCCTGTGGCTGCTATCTCGCTGCGAGTCCTTTCTTTAAAAAAAAATATCCTCCATAGCACAGTTTCTATTTTAACATTTTTTATAACCTAAAACTATATTTAACAGACTTACTTAAGAGAATTAATACAGCATTGCTTTCTAACACAACACATATAATATTCTAATCATATATTACATATTATATAGTATTGTATATATTATATTATATTATATTATATTATATTATATTATATTATATTATATTATATTATATTATATTATATTATATTATATTATATTATATTATATTTAATATTTTGTGAAAAGCCAATCATAAAATATGCATTTTTCACACCAGGCACCCCTGGGGGAATCCGGTGGATCCGGGCCTCCGGGCTCCCTTTGGTCCCGATCCGACCCAGCGGTAACAGGATGGGAGTAGACGGGGTTGATTTTGAGGTTGCAAAAATAACCAAATAAAGGCACAGAGGATTTACAGCAACAAATCAAACCACAGTTTTTATTGGAAATCACAAACAGAAGAGTGTTTGGTGAGGGGGGAACCAGAGAGAAAAGGAAAGACAAGGAAATAGAGGGAGAAAGAAAAGGGGATATGGGTTTATAGCTACCGAAACCGTGGTGTGGCTTTTGTCGGTCCAGCCGACAGCAGCTCAGCAGGGTTACCAGGTACGGGGAGATCTCAAAGGATGGAGAAACTGGACCCCTAGTTATACCATTTTTTCGTATGGGGGACGGTGAAGCAGTTTCACTAACTGAAACAATGCTTGTCCAGAAATTCGGGAAGTACACGAACATGGGTAACACAAGTACATAGAGTCCCAAGTAACCAGCAGGAAAACCATTTGTTTTAATGGCTTCAGTGCTGCGGCCTTTTGCTTGCTGGGCAGCCTTCCCCTCCACAGCACACATCCCCCGAGCTTGGGGGGGATGTTCAGTCCGCAGCTTGGAAGAAGGTACAGGGGGGTCTTTGTGGCACAGGGGCTTCTTGTCTTGATCCCTTGATGAAGAAGGCCCGCATCTCGCTTGTCTGTCACGATGGTCCAGAGGCAGGCAAGGGGGGTCTTTTTATTGGAAGGGCCATCTCCACAGTTCAACAGCCAGTTAGGCGGGAGCGGGGAAGTCCAGGTCCATTGTTCGAAACCAGGGCAGAATGTCCATTCGTGTTCAAGCGTAGCGTATGACAGGTAACTACCTATGGGGCAGGCAGTTAAGAGACAAGCACCCCTTCCCCCCTGTACTGGTTCGTTTGAAGCTGTTCGGGGTCTTCAATCGTGAGGCAGCAGAAACCGGACAGACCTCAACCCTTTGCTGCGGCTGGAAGCAGATGGGAGCCACCCCTGCGCTGAGACCCCTGCCGGAGCTGCTGCCCTGCCCTGCCCGGGGTGCCCGGGGGCACCGGGCCGTGGGTGACCCTGCCGGGGCCGGGGAACGGGCACAACGAGCAGCGGGCGCCCCAGAGCCTCCCCGGGGCTCCCCGCGTTTAGGAGCGGCTCCAGCTCCTTAAGCCGCGCTCCCAGGCTGGGTTTAAGGTGAACCTGACAAGGAGAGAGAAACCCCTCAGGGCAGGGCCGGGATTTGGCCGTGGTTTAGTCCGGAGTGGTGCTGGAGATTCAGTGACGCCCCAAAACTTCATTTCTCAGCCCAAATCTGCTTTTTGTGGTGTTGCCCGGCCCAAAATTGGCTTTGTATTCCCAGCCCCTGGGAAAAGCGGTCGCTGTCACTCCTGGTGCCGGTAGGGCACCTGGCACACAGGTTTTTATTGCATAATTAACGCCGTGTTTGCATATGCTAATTGTCGTTAATTGGAGCGGGCTCGCTACGGCTCCGGGATGGGAGTGGGGCTGTTCCCCCCCAAATCAGGGGGTCAGGGGCAGATCCTGGGGCTGTGGGGGGGGGGTGCCCATCCCTGGGGTGTCTGTGAGAAATGCATGTATTTTATAATTGGCTTTTCGCAAATATTAAAATGAATATTATATGTGTTGTGTTAGCAAGTAATGCTGTATTAATTCTCTTAAGTACTGTATAGTTTTAGGTTATAAAGAAATTGTTAAAATAGAAACTATGCTATGAGAAATGCTTTGTTTAAAGGAGAAGACTCGCAGCGAGATAGCAGCCACAGGACACCTAAATCTCTCAGAGAAAAGAATTTATTGCCCTCTTATCACAAGAAACGAATTCCTTCTCGCCTCTCTGGCACCATGAGTATTAGCAAGAAGAAGCTGATGATGACCAGACAGAAACCCTGTATTTGAATGGAATTTATGCATCATGTATGAACTGTATGAATATGCAACAGGCTATTATTTTTAAGAAGCTATTCCTTTGTTAAAGGGTGTCCTTTTTCCCGGGCCCGTGCGGCCCAGAAAGAGGTACCCGGACGTGCGTAACTCTTTGTCTTTATTGTCTCATATTGTCCTAACCTAGCTTGTCTAAGTTATTATTACTCTAATTGTATTACTATTTTTATAACCCATTTTTATTACTATTAAACTTTAAAAATTTTGAAAACAAATGATTGGCGTTTTTAACAGCGTCCATGTGGGGTGGGGGGTGCCCATCCCTGGGGTGCCCATGTGTGTGGGGGTGCCCATCCCTGGGGTGCCCATGGGGGGATCTGGGGGGGGTGCCCATCCCTGGGGTGCCCATGTGGGGGGTGCCCATCCCTGGGGTGCCCATGAGAGGCTCTGGGGTGGGGGTGCCCATCCCTGGGGTGCGTACTCAAGTCTTCTCTTTTAAACAAAGCATTTTACATAGCATAGTTTCTATTTTAACAATTTCTTTATAACCTAAAACTAACAGTACTTAAGAGAATTAATACAGCATTACTGCTAACACAACCACATATAATATTCATTTTAATATTTGCGAAAAAGCCAATTATAAAATACATGCATTTCTCACAGACCCCAGGATGGGCACCCCCCCACAGCCCCAGGATCTGCCCCTGACCCCTGATTTGGGGGGGAACAGCCCCACTCCCATCCCGGAGCCGTAGCGAGCCGCTCCTAATTAACGACAAATTAGCATATGCAACACGGCGTTAATTATGCAATAAAAACCTGTGTGCCAGGTGCACTACGGCGCACAGGAGTGACAGCGACCGCTTTTCCCAGGGGCTGGGAATACAAGCCAATTTTGGGCCGGGCAAACCAAAAAAAAGAGATTTGGGCTGAGAAATGAAGTTTTTGGGGCGTCACTGAATCTCCAGCCACCACTCCGGACTAAACCACGGCCAAATCCCGGCCCTGCCCTGAGGGGTTTCGCTCTCCTTGTCAGGTTCACTTAAACCCGCCCGGAGCGCGGCTTAAGGAGCTGGAGCGCGCTCCAAAACCCGGGGAGCCCCGGGAGGCCTCTGGGGCGCCCGCTGCTGCTGTGTGCCCGGTCCCCCGGCCCCGGCAGGGTCACCCACGGCCCGGTGCCCCCGGGCACCCGGGCAGGCAGGGCAGCAGCTCCGGCAGGGCTCAGCGCGGGGATGGCTCCATCTGGCTTTCCAGCCGCAGCAAAGGGTGAGAGTCTGTCCGGATTCTGCTGCCTACCGATTGAAGACCCCGAACAGCTTCAAACTGAACCAGTACAGGGGGAAGGGGTGTTGTCTCTTAACTGCCTGTCCCCATAGGGGTTACCTGCATACGCTACGCTGAACAGATGGACATTCTGCCCTGGTTTCGAACAATGGACCTGGATCCCCGCCTCCCGGCCTAACTGGCTTTGAACTGTGGAGATGGCCCCTTTCCAATAAAAAGACCCCCCTTGCCTGCCTCTGACCATCGTGACAGACAAGCAGAGATGCGGGCCTCTTCATCAAGGGATCAAGACAAGAAGCCCCTGTGCCACAAGACCCCCCTGTACCTTCTTCCAAAGCTGGGACTGAACATCCCCCCAGCTCGGGGAGGTGTGCTGTTGGAGGGGAAGGCTGCCCAGAAGCAAAGGCGCGAGCACTGAAAGCATTAAAACAAATGTTCCTGCTGGTTACTTGGGACTCTATGTACTTGTGTACCCCATGTTCTGTACTTCCCGAATTTCTGACAAAGCATTGTTTCAGTTGTGAAACTGCTTCCCTTCCCCCAACGAAAAATGGTATAACTAGGGTCCCAGTTTCTGCCATCCTTTGAGATCTCCCCGGACCTGGTAACCCTGCTGAGCTGCTGTCGGCTGGACCGCAAAAGCCACACCACGGTTTCGTAGCTATAACCCATATCCCCTTTCTTTCCTCCCTCTTTCCTTGTCTTTTCCTTTTCTCTCTGGTTCCCCCCTCACCAACACTCTTTCTGTTGTGATTTCCAATAAAACTGTGTTTGATTTTGTTGCTGTAAATCCTCTGTGCCTTTATATGGTTATTTTGCACTCAAAAATCAACCCCGTCATCTGTACCGCTGGGTCGGATCGGGACACAAAGGGAGCCCGAGCCCGGATCCACCGGATTCCCCTAGGGTGCCTGGTGTGAAAAATGCATATTTTATGATGGCTTTTCACAAATATTAAAATAATAATATAATATAATATAATATAATATAATATAATATAATATAATATAATATAATATAATATAATATAATATAAATAATTAATATAATATAATAAATATAATATAATATAATATAATAAATAATATAAAATAATATAATTAATATATATATATAACACAATGCTATATTAATATGTAATATATGATTAGAAATATTATATGTGTTTGTGTTAGAAAAGCAATGCTGTATTAATTCTCTAAGTAGTCTGTTAAATATAGTTTAGTTATAAAAAAATGTAAAATAGAAACTGTGCTATGGAGGATTTTTTTTTTTTTTAAGAAAGGACTTGCAGCGAGATAGCAGCCACAGGACACTGAATCTTTCAGAGAAAAAGATTTATT
>NDFG01000141.1:1633427-1647918 GCA_002167245.1 Sporophila hypoxantha
GAGCCATCCTGCCCATCCAGCTTCTCCAAGCCTGGAAGATCCCATCCCTGTCCAACATCCAGCTCTCAAGAGCCTGAACAGATCCCATCCTGCCCATCCAGCTTCTCAGAGCCTGACAGATCCCAGCCTGCCCATCCAGCTTCTCAGAGCCCTGACAGATCCCAGCCCTGCCCATCCAGCTTCTCAGAGCCTGACAGATCCCATCCCTGCCCATCCAGCTTCTCAGAGCCTGACAGATCCCAGCCAGGCTTCCAGCAGCCATTTCTCCCCTGTGGGAGGATTTCCTTGCAGAGTGCTGGTTCCATGAGCTGGGCAGGGGCTGCAGACCCTCATGGCTGGATTTTTTGGGCAGCAAGGCGCTCTGTCAGAATACTCACACTCTCATTCTCTGCAAAACTCCAAGGTCCATGTGCTCAGAGGCCAGGGGCTCTGCACAGAGGCTGGGCATGGCACGCGACTGAGGAGCCCAGGAAGGATCTCCAAGGAACTTCTCCGGAGGTTCAGCACTGTTGCTACCAACTCTGGTTACCAGAGGCTCCCACCTGCATTTTAAGGTGGCTCCAAACCTTCCAGCCACCCTGGTGTCGGAATGCAGGACATTCCTCTGGCTGTCCTGGATGGCTCAAACCCCTGCCAGGGGCTCAGGGACCCTGGCACAGAGCCCTGCTGCCTTTTGATTTTAACCCATGGAAAAATTATACCAACCTTATATGAGGATCTGCAAGCTGTGAAAAGTCTAGTAGAATGATAATAGTTTGTCATGGGGTGAAAAATAGATTTTTGGGGTTTTTAGAATGGGGGTTCAGGAGGCAGATGGAGGAACTGGGTGTGTCCTGTCCTTCTTCTTCTTCTCTTCTTCTTCTTCTTGGCCTCCATCTTCTGCTGGGATGGTGGCACTTTTAGATTGGTTTAAGGTAGAAACTCACTGTCTAACATAGGTGATAGGTATTGGGAAGTTATGGTAAATAATGTACACGTAGTTTTTAGTATAAAAAAGATAACACAGCCCTGGGGAGGCAGAGTGCCTTAGACTGACCTGCTGAATGGATCGGCTGGCAGGAGGAAAGAATTTTATAATAAGAAACAATAAAACAACCTTGAGACTGAGAAAATGAAGAGCTCTGACTCCTTCTTTGATTGCTGGGCTGGGAAAAGAGCTTTAACCCATCTCGGGTCACTGTGAGCAGCAGAGGCCCCGAGAGCTGGGAGCTGCTGGGCACTGCCCAGGAGGATCCTGTGCCCCCAGGGAACAATTCCTCCCTGATCTCCACCCATCCCTGCCCAGCCCGCAGCAGGCACTGCAAGGACAGCTCAGGAGCAGCCCAGGCAGGCAGGGTAGACAGCCCTGCAGGGACCATTCCCAAAGCTGCCTGCAGGGATGGCCTCCAGCTCCGGCAGGGCCAGGCTGCCGGAGGAGGGAGAGGGAATTGTACCTGGCCAGCAGTGATTGGACAAGGAGGGGATTTTAAAGTAATAGGAGAAACTGAGAAATGAATAAAGAGCAGGGATGGATGGGATATTGGGAATTGAATTGTTCCCTGGCAGGTGGGGCAGGCCCTGGCACAGGCGTGCCCAGAGCAGCTGTGGCTGCCCCTGGATCCCTGGCAGTGCCCAAGGCCAGGCTGGGCAGGGCTTGGAGCAGCCTGGACAGTGGGAGGTGTCCCTGCCATGGCAGGGGTGGGATGGGATGATTTAAGGTCCCTTCCCACCCAAACCATCCCTGATTCCATTATTCCAAGGGCTGATTAACCCAATAATTAACCCACTAAACCATCCACCTGCTCCAAGCCCATCCCACTATATCTGATTTCCTTCCAGGAAACTTCCCCTGGACCCCTGCAGTCCTTGACCTCCCGTGCAAGGAGCTGCTCCAGAGGCCCCAGCACCTCTGAGCTCTGGGTCAGCAAAGACCTTTCCCAATTCCCCCTTCACATCAGAGCTGCTGTGTGGAAAAAGGGATTTTAAAGCAAAGCATGCACTGAAAACCAGCCTGGATTAGCCCAGACAGTGCCAAATCTGGGCTGTGCTGTCTGGGGCTGCGCTGCTGGCTCCAACTGGGACCTGCAGGCTGGAATGGGACAAACCACAGCTAAAAGTGTTTGGAGAATCTCCAGGGTCCAGAGTGAGGTTAACAGAGTGATAAACCTGGAAAACCTTGAAAGGGGTGAAATCAGATGGGCTGGGAGCCTTCAGAGGCCCTTGCCAACTCCTCGCTCTTCCATGACTCTAAAATGAATTCCAGCTCTTTAATCTCCTCATTTCAGGCTTATTATTGCTGCTATTTCTGGAGAGTGGGTGAGTTTAGGTTAAAATCTGTCTCCCACAGAAAAAAAGCTTTGACAATATAATGTTCAAAAAAGCTCAAAGCTCGGAATAACTCTCAGGATCTGTCAGAGCTCAGCAGATGGGAGGAGAGGGGCCATCCATGACAAGCAGAGCTCCTCACCTGTCCCAGGCTGCCGGGGGAGCCCCCAGACCCCCCAGAGAAGGTGGCAGGGGCAGAGCCAGGGGCTGAGCACTTCGGGGGGCTCAGGGGAAGGAGGAGCCAGCAACCGTGCCATTACAGCTTGTTTTTCTGCAAAAGAACTTAACAGACCTGAAGTAATTTTATTAAGGGAATGAAAGCGTTGATGAGAATTCATTCACAGCCTCTTCACACCCAGCCCGAGCCCGATTCACAGCCTGCCCACGCTCTGGGCACGGCGGAGCCGAGCACAGCTCCATCCCGGGGGGGGCTCAGCCCCTCATGGGCACCCCAGGGATGGGCACCCCCCCAACCGCAGATCCCCTCATGGCACCCCAGGACTGGGCACCCCCCCACATGGAATAGCAGCCACAGGACAGCTAAATCTCTCAGAGAAAAGAATTTATTGCCCTCTTATCACAAGAAACGAATTCCTTCTCACCTCTCTGGCACCATGAGTATTAGCAAGAAGAAGTTGATGATGACCAGACAGAAATCCTGTATTTGAATGGAATTTATGCATCATGTATGAACTGTATGAATATACAACAGGCTATTATTTTTAAGAAGTTATTCCTTTGTTAAAGGGTGTCCTTTTTCCCGGGCCCGTGCGGCCCAGAAAGAGGTACCCGGATGTGCGTAACTCTCTGTCTTTATTGTCTCATATTGTCCTAACCTAGCTTGTCTAAATTATTATTACTCTAATTGTATTACTATTTTTATAACCCATTTTTATTACTATTAAACTTTTAAAATTTTGAAAACAAGTGGTTGGCGTTTTTAACAGCGTCCATGTGGGGTGGGGGGTGCCCATCCCTGGGGTGCCCATGAGGGGCTGAGCCCCCCCGGGATGGAGCTGCTGCTCGGCTCCGCCGTGCCCAGAGCCGTGGGCAGGCTGTGAATCGGGCTCGGGCTGGGTGTGAAGAGGCTGTGAATGAATTCTCATCAACGCTTTCATTCCCTTAATAAAATTACTTCAGGTCTGTTAAGTTCTTTTGCAGAAAAACAAGCTGTAATGGCACGGMTTGCTGGCTCCTCCTTCCCCTGAGCCCCCCGAAGTGCTCAGCCCCTGGCTCTGCCCCTGCCCACCTTCTCTGGGGGGTCTGGGGGCTGCCCCGGCAGCCTGGGACAGGTGAGGAGCTCTGCTTGTCATGGATGGCCCCTCTCCCTCCCATCTGCTGAGCTCTGACAGATCCTGAGSAGTTATTCCGAGCTTTGAGCTTTTTTGAACATTATATTGTCAAAGCTTTTTTTCTGTGGGAGACAGATTCTTACCTAAACTCACCCACTCTCCAGAAATAGCAGCAATAATAAGCCTGAAATGAGGAGATTAAGAGCTGGAATTCATTTTAGAGTCATGGAAGAGCAGGAGTTGSAAGGGSCCTCTGAAGGCTCCCAGCCCATCTGATTTCACCCCTTTCAAGGTTTTCCAGGTTATCCACTCCTGTTACCCTCACGCTGACCCTGGAGATTCTCCAAACACTTTTAGCTGTGGGYTTTGTCCCATTCCAGCCTGCAGGTCCCAGTTTGGAGCCAGCAGCAGCCCCCAGAGCAGCACAGCCCAGATTTGGCACTGTCTGGGCTAATCCAGGCTGGTTTCAGTGCATGCTTTGCTTTAAAATCCCTTTTTCCACACAGCAGCTCTGATGTGAAGGGGGAATTGGGAAAGGTCTTTGCTGACCCAGAGCTCAGAGGTGCTGGGGCCTCTGGAGCAGCTCCTTGGCACGGGAGGRTCAAGGACTGCAGGGGTCCAGGGGAAGTTTCCTGGAAGGAAATCAGATATTATGGGATGGGCTTGGAGCAGGTGGATGGTTTAGTGGGTTAATTATTGGGTTAATCAGCCTTGAATAATGGAATCAGGGAATGGTTTGGGTGGGAAGAAGGACCTTAAAGCTCATTCCCATCCCACCCCTGCCATGGCAGGGACACCTCCCACTGTCCCAGGCTGCTCCAAGCCCTGCCCAGCCTGGCCTTGGGCACTGCCAGGGATCCAGGGGCAGCCACAGCTGCTCTGGGCACCCTGTGCCAGGGCCTGCCCACCCTGCCAGGGAACAATTCCCAATTCCCAATATCCCATCACCCTGCTCTTTATTTCATTCTCAGCTTCTCCTCTATTACTTTAAAATCCCCTCCTTGTCCCATCACTGCTGGGCCCAGGTACAATTCCCTCTCCCTCCTCCTGGCAGCCCTGCCCTGGAGCTGGAGGCCATCCCTGCAGGCAGCTTTGGGAATGGTCCCTGCAGGGCTTGTAACCCTGCCTGCCTGGGCTGCTCCTGAGCTGTCCTTGCAGTGCCTGCTGCGGGCTGGGCAGGGATGGGTGGGAGATCAGGGAGGAATTGTTCCCTGGGGGCACAGGATCCTCCTGGGCAGTGCCCAGCAGCTCCCAGCTCTCGGGCTCTCTGCTGCTCACAGTGACCCCGAGATGGGTTAAAGTCTCTTTTCCCAGCCCAGCAATCAAAGAAGGAGTCAGAGCTCTTCATTTCTCGTTCTCAAGGTTGTTTATTGTTTCTTATCTATAAAATTCTTTCTCCTGTCCAGCCAAGATCCATTCAGCAGGTCAGTCTAAGGCACTCTGCCTGCCCCAGGGCTGTGTTATCTTTTTATACTAAAAACTACGTGTACATTATTTACCATAACTTCCCAATACCTATCACCTATGTTAGACAGTGAGTTTCTACCTTAAACCAATCTAAAAGTGCCACCATCCCAGCAGAAGATGGAGGCCAAGAAGAAGAAGAAGAAGAAGAAGAAGAAGGACAGGACACACCCAGGTTCCTCCATCGTGCCTCCTGAACCCCCATTCTAAAAACCCCAAAAATCTATTTTTCACCCCATGACAAACTAACTATCATTCTACTTAGATTTTCACAGCTTGCAGATCCTCATATAAGGTTGGTAATTTTTCCATGGGTTAAAATCAAAGGCACAGGGCTCTGTGCCAGGGTCCCTGAGCCCCCTGGCAGGGGTTTGAGCCATCCAGGACAGCCAGAGGAATGTRCTGCATTCCGACACCCAGGGTGGCTGGAAGGTTTGGAGCCACCTTAAAATGCAGGWGGGAGCCTCTGGTAACCAGAGTTGGTAGCAACAGTGCTGAACCTCCCGGGAGAAGTTCCTTGGAGATCCTTCCTGGGCTCCTCAGTCGCTGCCTGCCCAGCCCTGTGCAGAGCCCCTGGCCTCTGAGCACATGGACCTTGGAGTTGTTGCAGAGAATGAGAGTGTGAGTATTCTGACAGAGCGCCTTGCTGCCCAAAAATCCAGCCATGAAGGTCTGCAGCCCCTGCTCAGCTCATGGAACCAGCACTCTGCCAAGGAAATCCTCCCCACAGGGGAGAAATGGTCTGGCGGGTGTGCTGGGACCTGAGCCCCCTGGGCTGGGCTGGAGCCGCCCCAGCCAGCAGGAGGGTAGGATCTGCCCCCCAGGGTGAGACCCCCGGCAAGAGCTGCCCCAGCCCTGGGGCAACAGCAGAGACCTTGGAGCTGCTGGAAGGAGACTCCAGGGCGCATAGAGATGCCCCAAGGGCTGGAGCTCTGGAGCAGGCTGGAGAGCCTGGGGGTGCTCCCCTGAAGGAGAAGGCTCCAGGGACACCTCAGAGCCTGCCCAGGCCTGAAGGGGCTCCAGGAGAGCGCAGAGGGATGGGGACAAGGCAAATGGACGGGACAGGACACAGGGAAGGCTCACTGGCGCAGGGAGGGCTTGGATGGGATATTGGGAATTAGAATTGTTCCTGTGAGGGTGGGAAGCCGCTGGCACAGGGTGCCCAGAGCAGCTGTGGCTGCCCTGGATCCTGGCAGGTGCAAGGCCAGCTGGGCAGGGCGTTGGAGCATGCACTGGGATCAGTGGAGGTTGTCCCTGCCATGGCAGGGGGTGGCACTGGATGGTTCTTCTGTGGGCTGGTGACCTTTAAGAACCTTGGTACAATTGCATAGCAGCCTCCCTGACTGAGCGTGATGGGGCTGCACAAAATCCAAGCTGGAAAGCATCTGCAGCAGGGAAGGTGAGGTGGGGCTGAATTGTGGATAACCTGGGATAGCTCCCGGGATGAACCCTGCAGGCCTCTCACCTCCTTGTCCCAGCTTCTCTGCCAGGGCAGGTAATGCCTTGAGGATGATGAACTCTCCCCAGCGCTGCCCGGCTGCTCTCCAGCCTGTGCAGGCGCTCCGCACGAATCCCGCTCCGCCCGGCAGCGAATCCCGCTGCCGCCCGCACGCGCCCTGCCCTGCTCCAGCTCCTGCACCGCTTCCCAGGCTGCATCTGCACAGGGACCGCGGGGTCAGCGGTAAGCAGGGGACAGCAGGTCACAGCAGGGTGACAGCAGGGTCACAGCAGGGACGCAGGGTCATCAGCAGGGTCACAGCCAGCCCCAAACCAGAGCGGATCTCAGGGGAATGCCTCGGGAATCTGGTGCTGGAGGAATTCAGCTTCTTCAAGCCAGGAGGAGATGCTGCAGGGCACAGGGGCACTGGGGAGCTGCAGGCTGGAAGGGGCTGCAGGGCGGGGGAATGGCTGCAGGCTGGGGGATTGGCTGCAGGCTGGGGGAAGGGGCTGCAGGGCTGGGGGAATGGCTGCAGCTGGGGATGGCTTCAGGGCTGGGGGAAATGGCTGCAGGGCTGGAGGGGGCCTGCAGGACTGACAGGGGCTGCGGGCTGAAGGGCGCTGCAGGGCTGGGGAATGCTGCAGGCTGGAGGGGCTGCTCCGCAAAGTGGTACGTGGTTTTCAGCTGGAAGTTCTGTTCATAGCGCTCCTTCATCTGTAGTCTCCAGATCTGGAGATCGCACCAGGTCTTGAAAATCTGGAGAGACACAAAGGCAGTGAAGGCCCTGGAGTGGGTTCTGAGGCAGTGTGAGGGTTGAGCACAAGCACAGCTGCCCCAGAAGGAAGGAATTCCCCAGATTCCCACTGTGGAGTCCAGCGGCCATCACGCTTCAGTTTCTCCAACCCAAAGTTTTTACCTTCAGTTTTCCTCTTCACTCAGGGAGATCCTGGCTGGAAGTCTGCCTGGAGCCAGGCAGTTCCCCCATCTCCTCCTGATGGGTCTCCAGGCTGCTGCAGTCTCTGTTTCCGTCTCCAGCTGACCTGCAGGCACAGAGCAGCTCCAGCTGCCCTGCTCTGCTGGCAGCCCATCCTGGCCCATGCAGCTTCTCACAGCCTGACGATCCCAGCGCCTGCCATCCAGCTTCTCAGAGCCTGTGAGAGATCCATCCCTGCACATCCAGCTGTGCTCAGAGCCTGACAGATCCAGCCTCCATCCAGCTTCTCAGAGGCGACAGATCCCAGCCCTGCCATCCAGCTTCGTCAAGCTGACAGATCCTCAAGCCTGCCCATATCCAGCTTCTCACCAGCGACAGATCCCACCCTGCCCATTCCAGCTTGAGAGAGATCCTGCCATTCCAGTTCTCACACCGACAGATCCCAGCCTGCCCACATCTTCTCACAGCCTGAAGATGCCATCCTGCCATTCCAGCTGTCTAGAGCTTGAAGATCCCAGCCTGGCCCATCAGCTTCTCACAGCCTGACAGATCCCATCCTGCCGCCCATCCAGCTTCACAGCCTGACAGATCCCAGCCCTGCCCATCAGCTTCTCAGAGCCTGACAGATCCCATCCCTGCCCATCCAGTTTCTCACAGCCTGACAGATCCCAGCCTGCCCATCCAGCTTCTCAGAGCCTGGAGAGATTCCCATCCCTGCCCATCCAACTTTCAGAGCTGACAGATCCCATCCCTGCCCATCCAGCTTCTCAGAGCCTGGAGAGATGCCATCCCTGCCCATCCAGCTTTCTCAGAGCCTGGAGAGATCCCATCCCTGCCATCAGCTTCTCACAGCCTGACAGATCCCAGCCCTGCCCATCCAGCTTCTCAAGAGCCTGACAGATCCAGCCTGCACATCCAGCTTCTCAGAGCCTGGAGAGATTCCCATCCCTGCCCCATCCAACTTCTCAGAGCCTGACAGATCCATCCCTGCATCCAGCTTCTCACAGCCTGACAGATCCATCCCTGCACACATCCAGCTTTCTTCAGAGCCTGGACAGATCCATCCCTGCCCATCCAGCTCTCAGGCTGCAGATCCCAGCCTGCCATCCAGCTTTCTCACAGCGCTGACAGATCAGTCCATGCCCATCCAGCTTCTCAGAGCCTGAGAGATCCCATCCCTGCCATCCGCTTCTCAGACTGACAGATCCATCCTGCCATCCAGCTTCTCAGAGCCTGGAGAGATCCCATCCCTGCCCATCCGCTTCTCAGAGCCTGGAGAGATCCTAGCCTGGCCCGATCCAGCTTCTCTCACAGCTGACAGATCCATCCTGCCCATCCAGCTTCTCAGAGCCTGACAGATCCCATCCCTGCCCATCCCAGCTTCCTCCAACACGCTTCCACACACGTCCAGCTCTCAGAGCCTGAACAGATCCCAGCCCGCATCCAGCTTCACAGCCTACAGATCCCATCCCTGCCCATCCAGCTTCTCAGAGCCTGACAGATCCCAGCCCTGCCATCCAGCTTCTCAGAGCCGAAGATCCGCCCTGCCTCCAGCTTCTCAGAGCTGACAGATCCCAGCCCTGCCACCAGCTTCTCAGAGCCTGACAGATCCCATCCTGCACATTCCAGCTTCTCACAGCCTGACAGCTCCAGCCTGCCCATCCAGCTTCTCACAGCCTGACAGATTCCCATCCCTGCCATCGCCAGCTCTCAAGTAGCTGGAAGATTCCCATCCCGCCCATCCCAGCTTCTCAGAGCCTGGAGAGATTCCCATCCCTGTCCATCCAGCTTCTCAGAGCCTGGACAGATCCCATCCCTGCACATCCAGCTTCTCAGAGCCTGGAAGATCCATCCTGCCCATCCAGCTTCTCACAGCCTGACAGATCCAGCCCTGCCCATCCAGCTTCTCACAGCCTGACAGATCCCATCCCTGCCCATCCAGCTTCTCAGAGCCTGACAGATCCCATGCCAGGCTTCCAGCAGCCATTTCTCCCCTGTGGGAGGATTTCCTTGCAGAGTGCTGGTTCCATGAGCTGAGCAGGGGCTGCAGACCTTCATGGCTGGATTTTTGGGCAGCAAGGCGCTCTGTCAGAATACTCACACTCTCATTCTCTGCAATAACTCCAAGGTCCATGTGCTCAGAGGCCAGGGGCTCTGCACAGGGCTGGGCAGGCAGCGACTGAGGAGCCCAGGAAGGATCTCCAAGGAACTTCTCCGGAGGAGGTTCAGCACTGTTGCTACAACTCTGGTTACCGAGGCTCCCACCTGCATTTTAAGGTGGCTCCAAACCTTCCAGCCACCCTGGTGTCGGAATGCAGGACATTCCTCTGGCTGTCCTGGATGGCTCAAACCTGCCAGGGGCTCAGGGACCCTGGCACAGAGCCCTGTGCCTTTGATTTTAACCCATGGAAAAATATTACCAACCTTATATGAGGATCTGCAAGCTGTGAAAATCTAAGTATGATATGATAGTTTGTCATGGGGTGAAAAATAGATTTTTGGGGTTTTAGAATGGGGGTTCAGGAGGCAAGATGGAGGAATCTGGGTGTGTCCTGTCCTTCTTCTTCTTCTTCTTCTTCTTGGCCTCCATCTTCTGCTGGGATGGTGGCACTTTTAGATTGTTTAAGGTAGAAACTCACTGTCTAACATAGGTGATAGGTATTGGGAAGTTATGGTAAATAATGTACACGTAGTTTTTAGTATAAAAAGATAACACAGCCCTGGGGAGGCAGAGTGCTTACTGACGACCTGCTGAATGGACCTCGGCAGGCAGGAGAAAGAATTTTATAAATAAGAAACAATAAACAACCTTGAGACTGAGAACTGAAGAGCTCTGACTCCTTCTTTGATTGCTGGGCTGGGAAAAGAGGCTTTAACCCATCTCCGGGTCACTGTGAGCAGCAGAGGCCCCGAGAGCTGGGAGCTGCTGGGCACTGCCAGCGAGGATCCTGTGCCCCCAGGGAACAATTCCTCCCTGATCTCCACCCATCCCTGCCCAGCGCCGCAGCAGGCACTGCAAGGACAGCTCAGGAGCAGCCCAGGCAGGCAGGGTACAGCCCTGCAGGGACCATTCCCAAAGCTGCCTGCAGGGATGGCCTCCAGCTCCAGGGCAGGGCTGCCAGAGAGGGAGGGAGAGGGAATTGTACCTGGGCCAGCAGTGATGGGACAAGGAGGGGATTTAAAGTAATAGAGGAGAAGCTGAGAATGAATAAAGAGCAGGGATGGATGGGATATTGGGAATTGGGAATTGTTCCCTGGCAGGGTGGGCAGGCCCTGGCACACGGTGCCCAGAGCAGCTGTGGCTGCCCCTGGATCCCTGGCAGTGCCCAAGGCCAGGCTGGGCAGGGCTTGGAGCAGCCTGGGCAGTGGGAGGTGCCCTGCCATGGCAGGGGTGGGATGGGATGAGCTTTAAGGTCCCTTCCCACCCAAACCATTCCCTGATTCCATTATTCCAAGGGCTGATTAACCCAATAATTAACCCACTAAACCATCCACCTGCTCCAAGCCCATCCCATACATATCTGATTTCCTTCCAGGAAACTTCCCCTGGACCCCTGCAGTCCTTGAACCTCCCGTGCAAGGAGCTGCTCCAGAGGCCCCAGCACCTCTGAGCTCTGGGTCAGCAAAGACCTTTCCCAATTCCCTTCACATCAGAGCTGCTGTGTGGAAAAAGGGATTTTAAAGCAAAGCATGCACTGAAACCAGCCTGGATTAGCCCAGACAGTGCCAAATCTGGGCTGTGCTGGTCTGGGGGCTGCTGCTGGCTCCAAACTGGGACCTGCAGGCTGGAATGGGACAAACCCACAGCTAAAAGTGTTTGGAGAATCTCCAGGTCAGCGTGAGGGTAACAGAGTGGATAACCTGGAAAACCTTGAAAGGGGTGAAATCAGATGGGCTGGGAGCCTTCAGAGGGCCCTTCCAACTCCTGCCTCTCCATGACTCTAAAATGAATTCCAGCTCTTAATCTCCTCATTTCAGGCTTATTATTGCTGCTATTTCTGGAGAGTGGGTGAGTTTAGGTAAGAATCTGTCTCCACAGAAAAAAAGCTTTGACAATATAATGTTCAAAAAAGTCAAAGCTCGGAATAACTCCTCAGGATCTGTCAGAGCTCAGCAGATGGGAGGAGAGGGGCCATCCATGACAAGCAGAGCTCCTCACTGTCCAGGCTGCCGGGGCAGCCCCCAGACCCCCCAGAGAAGGTGGCAGGGCAGAGCCAGGGGCTGAGCACTTCGGGGGGCTCAGGGAAGGAGGAGCCAGCAACCCGTGCCATTACAGCTTGTTTTTCTGACAAAAGAACTTAACAGACCTGAAGTAATTTTATTAAGGGAATGAAAGCGTTGATGAGAATCATTCACAGCCCTTCACACCCAGCCCGAGCCCGATTCACAGCCTGCCACGTGCTCTGGGCACGGGGAGCCGAGCACAGCTCCATCCCGGGGGGGCTCAGCCCCTCATGGGCACCCCCGGGATGGGCACCCCCACCCCACATGGACGCTGTTTAAAAACGCCAACCACTTGTTTTCAAAATTTTAAAAGTTTAATAGTAAAAAAATGGGTTATAAAAATAGTAATACAATTAGAGTAATAATAATTTAGACAAGCTAGGTTAGGACAATATGAGACAATAAAGACAGAGAGTTACGCACATCCGGGTACCTCTTTCTGGCCGCACGGGCCCGGGAAAAAGGACACCCTTTAACAAAGGAATAACTTCTTAAAAAATATAGCCTGTTGTATATTCATACAGTTCATACATGATGCATAAATTCATTCAAATACAGGATTTTGTCTGGTCATCATCAACTTCTTCTTGCTAATACTCATGGTGCCAGAGAGGTGAGAAGGAATTCGTTTCTTGTGATAAGAGGGCAATAAATTCTTTTCTCTGAGAGATTTAGCGTGTCCTGTGGCTGCTATTCACTGCAAGTCTTCTCCTTTAAACAAAGCATTTTACATAGCATTAGTTTCTATTTTAACAATTTCTTTATAACCTAAAACTATACAGTACTTAAGAGAATTAATACAGCATTACTTGCTAACACAACCACATATAATATTCATTTTAATATTTGCGAAAAAGCCAATTAATAAAATACATGCATTTCACAGACACCCAGGATGGGCACCACCCCACAGCCCCAGGATCTGCCCCTGACCCCTGATTTGGGGGGGAACAGCCCCACTCCCATCCCGGAGCCGTAGCGAGCCCGCTCCAATTAACGACAATTAGCATATGAACACGGCGTTAATTATGCAATAAAAACCTGTGTGCCAGGTGCCCTACGGCGCACAGGAGTGACAGCGACCGCTTTTCCCAGGGGCTGGGAAATACAAAGCCAATTTTGGGCCGGGCAAACCAAAAAAAAGCAGATTGGGCTGAGAAATGAAGTTTTGGGGCGTCACTGAATCTCCAGCCCCACTCCGGACTAAACCACGGCCAAATCCCGGCCCTGCCCTGAGGGGTTTCGCTCTCCTTGTCAGGTTCACTTAAACCCAGCCCCGGGAGCGCGGCTTAAGGAGCTGGAGCCGCTCCAAAACCCGGGGAGCCCCGGGAGGCTCTGGGGCGCCCGCTGCTCGTTGTGCCCGGTCCCCGCGCCCCGGCAGGGTCACCCACGGCCCGGTGCCCCCGGCACCCGGCAGGCAGGGCAGCAGCTCCGGCAGGGCTCAGCGCGGGGATGGCTCCATTGGCTTCCAGCCGCAGCAAAGGGTGAGAGTCTGTCCGGATTCTGCTGCCTCACGATTGAAGACCCCGAACAGCTTCAAACTGAACCAGTACAGGGGGAAGGGGTGTTGTCTCTTAACTGCCTGTCCCCATAGGTAGTTACCTGCATACGCTACGCTGAACGATGGACATTCTGCCCTGTTTCGAACAATGGACCTGGATATCCCCGCCTCCCGGCCTAACTGGCTTTGAACTGTGGAGATGGCCCTTTCCAATAAAAGACCCTTGCCTGCCTCTGACCATCGTGACAGACAAGCAGAGATGCGGGCCTCTTCATCAAGGGATCAAGACAAGAAGCCCCTGTGCCACAAGACCCCCCTGTACCTTCTTCCAAAGCTGGGACTGAACATCCCCCCCAGCTCGGGAGGTGTGCTGTTGGAGGGGAAGGCTGCCCAGAGCAAAGGCGCGGACACTGAAGCATTAAAACAAATGGTTCCTGCTGGTTACTTGGGACTCTATGTACTTGTGTACCCCATGTTCTGTACTTCCGAATTTCTGACAAAGCATTGTTTCAGTTGTGAAACTGCTTCCCTTCCCCCAACGAAAAATGGTATAACTAGGGTCCCAGTTTCTGCCATCCTTTGAGATCCTCCCCGGACCTGGTAACCCTGCTGAGCTGCTGTCGGCTGGACCGCAAAAGCCACCACCACGGTTTCGGTAGCTATAACCATATCCCCTTTCTTTCCTCCCTCTTTCCTTGTCTTTTCCTTTTCTCTCTGGTTCCCCCCTCACCAACACTCTTTCTGTTGTGATTTCCAATAAAACTGTGTTGATTTTGTTGCTGTAAATCCTCTGTGCCTTTATATGGTTATTTTGCACCTCAAAAATCAACCCCGTCATCTGTACCGCTGGGTCGGATCGGGACACAAAGGAGCCCGAGCCCGGATCCACCGGATTCCCCCAGGGTGCCTGGTGTTGAAAAATGCATATTTTATGATGGCTTTCACAAATATTAAAATAATAATATAATATAATATAATATAATATAATATAAATAATATAATATAATATAATATAATATATATAATATAAATAATATAATATAATAGAAAAATATAATATAATATAATATAATAAATAATATAAATAATATAATTAATATATATATATATACACAATGCTATATAATATGTAATATATGATTAGAATATTATAGTGTTTGTGTTAGAAAGCAATGCTGTATTAATTCTTCTAAGTATGTCTGTTAAATATAGTTAGTTATAAAAAAATGTAAAATATGAAACTGTGCTATGGAGGATTTTTTTTTTTTTAAGAAAGGACTTGCAGCGAGATAGCAGCCACAGGACACTGAATCTTTCAGAGAAAAAGATTTATT
>NDFG01000141.1:1647943-1674624 GCA_002167245.1 Sporophila hypoxantha
GAGCCATCCTGCCCATCCAGCTTCTCACAGCCTGAAGATCCCATCCCTGCCCATCCAGCTTCTCAAGCAGCCTGAACAGATCCCATCCTGCCCATCCAGCTTCTCAGAGCCTGACAGATCCCAGCCTGCCCATCCAGCTTCTCAAGCCTGACAGATCCCAGCCCTGCCCATCCAGCTTCTCAGAGCCTGACAGATCCCATCCCTGCGCCCATCCAGCCTTCTCAGAGCCTGAAGAATCCCATGCCCAGGCTTCCAGCAGACATGTCCAGGCTCTGAGCTGTGACACGGCACAGCCTGGGCTGGGGATTGTGTCTGGGGTTTGGTGTAACCCAGCTCCTCCTCGCAGGGCCTGCAGACCTGCCCTGGTAATGGGGACAGGGCTGGGGACAGGGATAGGGACAGGGCTGGGGACAGGGATGAGGACAGGGATGAGGACAGGGATGGGGACAGGGATGAGGACAGGCTGGGGACAGGGATGAGGACAGGGATGGGGACAGGACTGGGGACAGGCTGGGGACAGGGCTAGGGACAGGAATAGGGACAGAACTGGGGACAGGGATGAGGACAGGACGGTAGACAGGGCTGGGGACAGGAATGGGGACAGAGCTGGGGACAGAGTTGAGGACAGAACTGGGGACAGGGATGAGGACAGGACTGGGGACAGAACTGTGGACAGGGCTGGGGACAGGGCTGGGGACAGGAATAGGGACAGGGCTGAGGACAGACCTGGGGACAGGGCTGGGGACAGGAATAGGGACAGGGCTGGGGACAGGAATAGGGACAGGCTGGTGCCAGGGCAGCGCTGCCCCGCCCGTCCCCGCCCCGGGCCGAGCGCTGCCGCCGCCGGCGCCGCCCGGAGGTCACGGCGGGGCTGCCGGGGCCGCTCCCCCGGCGCTGCCAGCCGCCTTTGTTTCCCTTTTTTCTGCTTGGCTTGCGCAGCCTGCGCGTGAACGGGTTGGAGCCGCTCTCATTTCGGGCGGCGGGAAGGGGCCTGGCAGCTTTCAGGTCGAAAAGTTTCTAAAACCACCGAAATCAAGCAAGTTTCTGACSGTTCCTTAAGAGACAGACACCTTCCCGCTGCCTGCTGGCTCAGCAGCGACCAACCGGAGGCTTTTGGACCCAGATTTGTGGATTTCTTAGGCTGCTTCAATAGCCCTTCCTGTGTGCCCTCCTCTCCCCCCTGCCGCTTCTCCCGCTTTGTGGARGGGATGGAATGACGGACACGCTCCCTGCCCGCCCTCCCTCCCCCAGCAGCGTTGCTGCCTCAGCTCAGTGACRTGCTTTTCCATGTGCTGTGCTGGAGGACGTGCGGCAGGAATGCTGCCCTGCTCCAGCGTGTCCGCATGGGCAGAGCGGGACAATGCTCACCCTCGGGCAGGCAGCGTTTGTCTCCCAGAAGCTGGGAATTGGGAATTTCTCGCAGCTCGGCTCCTGCGGGCGGGGATCCCAGCCTGCGGTCCCGCTGGAGCGCGGGCAGGGCCGCTCTGCCCCCGCCGGGCTCGGGGAGAGCAGCTCAGCCTTCCGCGCTCTCAGCTGCTTCTCGTCCCCAAGGGGGTGCAATGTGTTTGTCAAAAACGGCATCTTCAGGCAGCTGACATCTCTAAATGATGGGTTTAGCGGGTTGGAGGTAATAGCGCACCGTTTTCACATGGATCCCGGGGTGGTTCAGAGGGMGAAAGCACGTGGATTCAGCTCTGTGCCCCCAGCATCCTGAGGAACCAGAGAATCAAGGAATGCTTTGGGGTGGAAGGGATTTAAACCCCACCTGATTCCAGCCCCTGCTGTGATGGTGTTCACAGGGGTTCTTGGATGAGGGAAGAGATGAGGATCTGACTCCATGTTTCAGAAGGCTTGATTTATTATTTTATGATATATCTTATATTAAAACTATACTAAAAGAATAGAAGAAAAGGTTTCATCAGAAGGCTAGCTAAGAATAGAAAAGAAAGAATGATAACAAAGGTCTGTGGCTCGGGCTCTGTGTCCAAGCCAGCTGACTGTGATTGGCCATTAATTAGAAACAACCACATGACACCAATCACAGATGCACCTGTTGCATTCCACAGCAGCAGATAACCATTGTTTACATTTTGTTCCTGAGGCCTCTCAGGAGAAAAAAATCCAAAGGAAAGGATTTTTCATAAAAGATGTCAGTGACACCTGCCATGGGACACCTTCCCCCAGAGCAGGTTGCTCCAAGTGCTGAAGCAGGGCCAGAAGCCAGAGGTGAATTCCTTGGATGTCCTCCATGTGCCAAAGTTTACCCCAGTTCCTTGGCTCCGACTCCCAAAAATCCCTGCCTGAAGCCAGCGAGGCTCCGACTTGGCAGCCTGGGACTTGTCGGGACATGGGCCRCTTGCTCATTATTTTCCCAGRGRGGACTTTCCCAAAGGAAATGGGAAAAGCAGCCTGCGGTTCTGCCCCCTCCCCTTCCCCGGCGCTCTTCTGGGGGAGACAATGGACCTTTTACACATTCCCAATTACAAGTGCTACTTGTGACCTTGCCAATATGTTGTCATGGCTGCTCGGCGCAGGAGCGGCTCGGGAGCTCATTCGCGGCCCCCGGGCCGGGAGCAGCCGGAGCAGCGGCTTGCGGCGGCTCCTTTGTACAGGCGGGGATCCCGCAGGAGCGGCCCGGCCCGGCCCGGCCCGGCCCGGGGAGCGCTCGCGGGAGATGCCGGGGCACCCGGGGCCTGTTCTCTGACTCGCTGTAAATTCTTCCTTTTCAAGGCTCTGACCTTTCCTCGCTCTCCGTTTCCTTCTCCTTTTGTCCCCCCGGCTCGGCGGCAGCCCCCGAGGGGACCCAAACGCGCTCGGGGTTTTCCCTGGAGCCACGCCAGGCTGGGAGCTCAGGAAAGGCAGCGGAGCCCAACTCAAACCGGGCACTGCCCCTTTTTCTTTTTTGGCTAAACCGGTCCTTGTGACCCCTGCGATCAAATTGTCAGGCTGACAGCTGCAGATGGATCYCTGGGAGCCGGGGAACAAGCGGAGCTGTCTGTGCGGAGCTGTCAGGTCTCACAGCTGTGTATCTCACCTCTTTGTCAGCTCCTTTCTCCCCGCTCTCCCCCTGCCCACCCCGCGCTATCTTTTGATAAGCTATTCTCTCCACGGATGACTCAGCTGACCTCTGCCTCCCATCCTCCGATTCACTGCCATGGTAACAATCACTCAAGCTTGTCCCCAGTCATAAACCCCATCAGAGCTTTGTTATCTACACAGAAACCCTCCCGGGAGACATGAATTCCCCCAGTGTTCCCTCCAGATCACCTGGAACGGAGCTTTCCTCATTCACATCCTCTTTATCTTCTGGAAATGTGTCACTTCACAGCAGCACCGCTCTGAATCACTGCCCACACCGGGCTGTGGGCTGGGGAGGCATCCCATCCACCTGGGAATGTGTCATCTGCAGGGATGGAGGGAGGGAGGATGAATGGGATGAGATGGATGGTATGGAAATGGAGTGGATGGATGGATGGATGGATGGATGGAATGGATGGATGAGGATGGATGGATGGGATGATGATGGATGGAGTGGATGGGTATGAATGGATGAGGATGGATGGATGGATGGACAGGGATGGATGGGATGGTGGATGGATGGAGTGATGGATGATGGATGGATGGATGAGGATGGATGATGGATGGATGGATGATGGATGGATGGATGTGGGATGGATGGATGGGATGATGGGATGGATGGATGGATGGAATGGTATGATGGCATGGATCATGGATTCATGGATCCATTGATGATGGATGGAGAAGACTTGGCCCTTCCTTGTGCTGTGGAGCCCAGCACTGCTCAAAGCTGCTCCATGAGGAAGGACGTTCCTGAAGTGTTGGGAAGCCAAGAAAGGTGAGGGTGCAGGGTGGGGGTGAGGCAGGGAGCTGGAGCCCTGCAGAGGTGGTGGCAGAGCTGTGCCAGGGCTGGCACAGGGTTTGAGTGTGGATTTGAGTGTGGGATGTGCAAGTGATAACATTCCATGGGAATTACCCTGCTGCCGGAGTGCATTTCCATGAGAAGCAGAAAATCACTGTTATCTCTCTGGACATAGGGAGACAGAACCAAAATTCAAACTTGATTTGGGAGGGGAGGGGTGCCTGCCTGGAGCACACGAGGACGCAGCGGGGGATTGGCTGGCCGAGGGGGATTTCAGAAGTTCTCTCCTTTTGTTTGACCTTGCAGGTGATGAGGAATGAGAGCTGACCCAGGAGCTGCTCAGCCTGGCCAAGGAGAGCAGCTTCCCCCTGGCCTGGCCCATCCCTCCTCCCCGGGGCTGGGAAGAGGGGAGAACAGCGGGGACAGCCCCGCTCTGGCTCGCAGGGGAAGGTGAGGGACTCTCTGCCCTTCCACCAGCCCCTCGCAGAACAGGGATCCACCAGGCCCCTTCTTTCTCTCTCCCCAAAGCAGCCCGGGGATGCAGCTGCCTCTGAGCACGAGCAGCAGGAGCTGGAAAGAAAGCTGAGTGCAGGGGTCTGCTGCAGGATCCCCTTGGGAAGCAGAGGGGGATTGATTCCAACTGTGGCTGGCACCTCCTGCTGCCTAACTTTGAGTTTTGTGGATCAAGCTTGATGCCTTGATTCATCTTAAATCCTTTTTTAAACCCTGCAGTTACAAAACGAGACGGAATAACTGCAGATGTGAGCAGAGCTGGGAGGGCAGAGGTGATTCCCTGGGGTCTGTGCCCTGGCAGGGGAACTCAGACAGGAGCTTAGAAGCCAACAAATGCAACGAGGAGAATTTTTTCCCTTCTTTCTCACACTTGAGAAATCGGGTGATGAAGCACCCAAAAACTGAGCTCACAGAGATGGTCCCTGCCTCCTCCCATCTGCAGCCCCTTGCAGAACCAGCCTGGGCTCCACCCAGCAGCTCCTTGCTGGAATCTGACTCCAACGTGAGCCTTTCCCTCGGGGAGAGCGACACATGTGCCCCTGCACGTGCCCTGGCTGGCAGCAGACACCATTCCTGCCCCTCCCCACCAACCAGGCCCTCCCAGCATGGCACTGCTTCAGCTGGACAAGGGCTTAGCTCCAGTTCTCCTCACTTTGTCCTTCTCTTCCCTCAGCCTTCTGCCTCATCTTCCTCTTCGTTTGTCCCTCAGTTGCTTGGAAACCAGGATCACATAAAAGCAGAGCTGGAAAAACTGAAGAAAAGGCATGAGGAGCATCAGGAGAAGCTGGAGGAGCGAGTTTGAGTGTCCCTCTGCTTGGCCTGTGTTTGTGGGACTGGATCTGAGCCATGGAGCAGGAGGGAGGCAGCCTGCCTTTGGGGGGTACAGAGAGGAATGAGGCCTGGAAGGAAAACCTGATGTTTTCAGGGCTCTTCAGAGCTGTCAGATGAAAGTTGGTGATATCCAGGGACACCTTGAAAATCCACTCTCTGTGACGCACAGCAAATGTGTGACATCCCAGAGATTAATCCAGCCCAGCCCTTACCACCAGAGGGGTTTTCCATCACCTTGGAATGGGGTTCATGTCCCAGGAAAGGCTGTCCCAGCAGGAATGCTACAGGGACTGACCCTCTGAGCTGTGGAGGATGTTCATCCACACTGGGAGAGGCTTTGTGGCACTGCTTTACACACATTTGGAGGCTGGCAGCTGCTGCTGGGAGATTTCTGTCATTCCAAGTGATTTCTTCCCAAAGCTGCCTGTGTTGGACCTATGGAGAATCACAGAACCCCAGAACGGGTTGGGTTGGAAGGGACCCTAAAGCCCATCTCCCTTGCCATGGACAGGGACACCTTCCACTATCCCGGTTGTTCCAAGCCCCATGCAGCCTGGCCTTGGGATGGGATGGAGAAGGAGTTTGGGCAGTTGCAATAAACCCCATTTTCCCGACTGTGTGTGCAGGCTGGCGCTGGGGCAGGAGGCTGCAGGAGGCGAAGGAGCGGTGCGGGCGGAGCAACTCAGCGGTGAGCAGGGCTGCCCGCCCCACCGGCACCCACGGGGCCGGGGTGCCTCAATCCAGCTCCTCTCCCTCTGCAGGGAGTTTGGCACACCGAGGTTCTCCCGTGCACTTTCCTCCTGCACGTGTTGCAAGCGCTGCTTGCAGAGCTGGTGGGAGGAATTTGCTCGCTGGTTTTCAGGAAGAGTTGGCGGAATCACCGGGGTGGGGTGGCAAATGACAGAAAGTGGCAGGGGAAAGGGATTATAAATATTTCCAGTGGGTTCCTCTAAAAACCAGGACCTTCCCAGCTCTAGTGAAGCCAAATATCTGGGAATGAAGACCCTCAGCTCTTAGGAAGGAGAGGCAGCAGGGTTTCTGTGCTGTATCAGGTGCTGCAGGCCAGCAGGGTTCTGTGTCTGTGCCAGGTGCTGGCAGGCCAGCAGGGTTTCTGTGTCTGGCCAGGTGCTGCAGGCCAGCAGGTGTTTCGTTCTGTGCCAGGTGCTTGCAGGCAGCAGGCGTTTTGTGTCTGTGCAGGGTGCTGCAGGCCAGAGCAGGGTTCTGTGTACTTGTGCCAGGGTGCTGCAGGCCAGCAGGGTTTTTCTGTGCCGCTGCCCAGGTGCTGCAGGCCAGCAGGGTTTCTGTCCCGTGCCCAGGTGCTGCAGGCCAGCAGGGTGTCTGTGTCTGTGCCAGGTGCTGCAGGCCAGCAGGGTTTCTGTGTCTGTGCCAGGTGCTGCAGGCCAGCAGGGTTTCTGTGTCTGTGCCAGGTGCTGCAGGCCAGCAGGGTTCTGTGCCCTGCCAGGTGCTGCAGGCCAGCAGGGTTTCTGCCCTGCCCAGGTGCTGCAGGCCAGCAGGGTTTCTTGTGTGCGCTGCCCAGGTGCTGCAGGCCAGCAGGTTTCTGTGTCTGTATCAGGTGCTGCAGGCCAGCAGGGTTTGTGTGTCTGTGCCAGGTGCTCTGCAGAGCCAGCAGGGTTCTGTGTCTGTGCCCTGCCAGGTGCTGCAGGCCAGCAGGGTTTTCTGTGTCTGTTTGCCAGGTGCTGCAGGCCAGCAGGGTTCTGTGTCTTGCCCTTGCCAGGTTGCTGCAGGCCAGCAGGGTTTCTGTGTGCCCTGCCCAGGTGCTGCAGGCCAGCAGGGTTCTTGTGTCTGTGCCCTGCCAGGTGCTGCAGGCCAGCAGGGTTTCTGTGTCTGTCCCTCCCAGGTGCTGCAGGCCAGCAGGTTTCTGTGTCTGTGCCAGGTGCTGCAGCCAGCAGGGTTTCTGTGTGCCCTGCCAGGTGCTCAGGCGCAGCAGGTTCTGTGTCTGTGAGCAGGCTGCAGGCCAGCAGGGTTTCTGTGTCTGTGCCAGGTGCTGCAGGCCAGCAGGGTTTCTGTTGTCTGTGCCCTGCCAGGTGCTGCAGGCAGCAGGGTTTCTGTGTCTGTGCCAGTGCTGCAGGCCAGCAGGGTTTCTGTGTCTGTGCCTGCCAGGTGCTGCAGGCCAGCAGGGTTTCTGTGTCTGTGCCCTGCCCAGGTGCGTGCAGGCCAGCAGGGTTTCGTGTTGCCCTGCCAGGTGCAGCTCTGGTCGCAGGCCCGGCTGCGGGAGGCGGAGGCGGAGAACGCGCGGCTGCAGCTGCAGCTGAAGGAGCTGCACGAGGAGTATCGCTGCCGGCTGGCACGGTGCCTCGGGGACCTGGCCGTGGGTGCCCCACCCTGGAGGGTCACAGAGCCATCCTCAGTGGGGAGGGATCCACAAATATCATGGATCCAGCTCCTGGCCCTGRACAGACCCCCCGACAATCCCACCCTGGGCATCCCATTGTCCAAGCTCTCCTGGAGCTCTGGCAGCCTCGGGGCTGTGCCCATTCCCTGGGGAGCCTGGGCAGTGCCAGCAGCCTTTAGGGGAAGAACCTTTCCCAAAATCCAGCCTGACCCTGCCCTGGCCCAGCTCCAGCTGTTCCTTCAGGTGTCTCCATGCTGGCACCCTCCTCTTATAGGCTGCTGCCAATAAATTGGAGTAAATACAGAAGGAAAGGGGTTTTTTAATCCCTGTAATCTGACCAAGAAAAGTCCCAGCAGAAGRTCACTGACAATCCAGGAAATCTGGATGGGGGGGCTGCAATAGAACCATGGAATGGGTTGGAAGGGACTTTAAAGCCCATCCAGTGCCACCCCCTGCCATGGCAGGGACACCTTCCACTAGYGAATGTRACTCCAAGCCCTGTCCAMCCTGGCCTTGGGCACTGCCAGGGATCCAGGGGCAGCCACAGCTGCTGTGGGCACCTGTGCCAGGGCCTGCCCACCCTCACAGGGAACAATCCCTTCCCCATATCCCCTCTAACCCAGTGGGAAGCCATTCCCCCTGGATTTCCCTCTCTGTGCATTTACAGAACTACATGGACAGCAAACCCAGCAGCGTGCCAGGACACAGCAAAGCCCCAGCTGGCCACGCTGCCATGCAGAGCTTTGTGGACAGCATGCTCAGGGACATCCAGGCCTCCTACAGACGCCGGGAGGAGCAGCTGGCCCGGGCAGCCCGGGGCTACAGGAAACGCCTGAAGGAGCTGGCCAAGAAGCACGAGAACCTGCTCATTGCCTATGGGTAAACAGCAGCACCTCCTCCTCAGGCCGGCTGGAAAAGCCCCGCAGCAGCCCCCCCTGCCCTGGGAGGAGGCGGGCAGGGCTCCCAGGTGGAGCAGAGGGTCTGGAATGCACATTTATCCCCCTGCTCCCGGCAATCCAGCATCAAGCTGCCTCCAGCTGCACGTCAGGGTGCTCTGGGCCCCATGGAGCTGCTTTGCACATATGTTCCTCCCACTTCCAATGCAGGGTGAGAGATTGAGCCCACGGTGGATGGTGTGGAAAGGCAGAGGTACCACAAATAGCTCCACCTCCCAGCCCGTCCCTGCAGCGCTCTCAGCTCTCTCGGCAGCTCGGGCTGTGGGAAGCAGCAGAAATACTCGTGGTGGAAAAGCCACAAATAGCTCTAGGACAAGCTCCCCTCAGGAACTCTCCCACTTTCCCTTTGCAGGTGGCCAGAGCCAGCAGGTCCCAGTGAGTGGCACCGCCAGGAGCAGCAGGGCTCTGGCGGTGCCACCCAGAGGGGCGGGCACYGAGTGACCCTGTGCTGGTTCCAGGCTGCAGCGGGAGCAGATCCGGACCCTGGGCAGCAGTGCCATGGACTGTGGCCCTGCCGAGCTCCACTTGTCCATCACGGACCCTGAGCTGCTGACAAACAGCTCCCGGGAGCTGAACCGCCTGCGCGAGCAGAAGGCAAAGCTGGAGGTGCAGCTGCAGGAGCTGCAGCAGGTGGGCAGGGAGCTGGCAGCAGTGCCATGAGCCCCTTCCCTAAGGCATTTGTAGCACTGGTTAGGTTGGAAAGCCCTCTCAGATCAGCAAGGCCAARGTTCCCCCAGCAGTGCCAAAGCCACCTCTGAGCTGTGTCCCCAAGTGTCACAGACATCTTTTATGAAAAATCCTTTCCTTAGGATTTGTCCTCCTGAGAAGCTGAGAGGCCTCAGGAACAAAATGTAAACAATGGTTATCTGCTGCTGTGGAATGCAACAGGTGCATCTGGGATTGGTCTCATGGGGCTGTTTCTAATTAATGGCCAATCACAGTCAGCTGGCTCAGACTCTCTGTCCGAACCACAAGCCTTTGTTATCATTCTTCTTTTTCTATCTTAGCTAGCCTTCTGATGAAATCCTTTCTTCTATTCTTTTAGTATAGTTTTAATYTAATATATATCATAAAATAATTATTTAAGCCTTCTGAAACATGGAGTCAGATCCTCGTCTCCTCCCTCATCCTCAGACCCCTGTGAACACTGTCACACCCAAATGCCACAGCCACGCTCTCCCTGAGGGTTTGCTGTGCCTGGGCCACAGGCAGGGCACACAACAGCCACCTCCATGTGACACAATCATGGAATCATGATCGTGGGTTAGGTTGGAAGGGGTCTTAAAGCTCCTCTTCTTCCACCRCTGTGTTGTGACTCCACGAAGGGGGGATCAATGCCACACTCAGGGTTACTGTTCGTGGTATTTGCAGGGGTTTTAGGATGAGGTGAGAGATGAGAATTTGATTCTATGTTTTTTGAAGGTTGATTTATTGTTTTATGTTTTTATATAATATTAAAGAATACTAATATATACTACATTATATATATATACTAGTATACACACATATATATTATTATATATTAATATATTTATAACTATAACGATAAATATAATTATATATAAAATTTATGTTATATTATATTACATTATATTACATTATATTACATTATATTACATTATATTATATTAATACTGAAATATATATTAGTATAGTATATACTAATATATACTATATATAATATATATAGTATATATATATTATATATATATAATAATATATACTATAGATATGATACAATATTATACTAATACTGAAACTATACTAAAGAATAGAGAAAGATACAGACAGAAGGTTTAACAAGAATGATAAGAAAAATTCGTGACTCTTCAGAGCTTCYACATAGCTGGCCGTGATTGGTCATTAAGTTAAAACAATTCACATATTGGATAAACAATCTTTAGACTACATTTTAGAYTATTAAACACAGGAGAAGCTGAGGCTTCTCAGCTTCCCAGGAGAAAATTCTGGYTAAAGAGGATTTTTCAGGAAATGTGACAGTGACACCACCCCTGCCATGGCAGGGACACCTTCCACCATCCCAGGTGGGTCCAGGACCTGTCCAACCTGGCCTTGGGCACTGCCAGGGATGGGGAAATGTCCTCCCACTGGGCAAATGTGGGTCTTGATTTGCYCAGGATGCATTTATTTAGAAATTCAGGGSATGGGAGACCTGAAACCTTCAGACTGTACAACCCCTGGTTTCCTTGCTGTGGCACTGGTGGCTGTGGGAGTGTTGGGATACCTTGTGCCACTTCCAAGGGCACAGAAAAGAGGGATAATGTCATTTTACATGTGCAGACAGTGACAGGACAAAGGGAATGGATTTAAACTAACAGAGGAGGGATTGAGGTTGGATGTAAGGAAGGAATTGTTCCCTGTGAGGGTGGGCAGGCCCTGGCACAGGGTGCCCAGAGCAGCTGTGGCTGCCCCTGGATCCAAGGCCAGGCTGGACAGGGCTTGGAGAACCTGGGACAGTGGGAGGTGTCCCTGCCATGGGATGGGATCATCCTTAGAGCCCCTTCCAGCCTAACCCACTCCATGGCAGGATTTCTGAGAGTGGCAGGATCTGGGATTGCAATGGGTTCACAGGAATTCTGTTCTTCCTTTGCCTCCAGAAAAGCCTGAAAGGAGCCTCTGCCCTCCCAGCYCCCCCYGAGCAGTAAGTGCTGTTTCTTCCTTGGGATTTCTGCCATTCCAAATTCCCATGGATGTGTGGGCTGAGGGATCCTGATTGCCTGGCTGGAGGCAGCAATAGGCAGGGAGAGGGAGCTGCTGGGCTGCTCTGGAAGGAGAGGCAGCTGTCCCCTCTTCCTGCAGGAAGAGGTTTGGTCACTGGGCCTRGATCCAAGAAAGCTCTTAAGCACATATTTGATTTAATCATGTTTTTAGCCCCACTGACCTCTTCAAAAGCCAAAGTTAAGCCCATGCCCAAGTGCTTTGGTGGATCACAACCTGAGAAAGGCCCGTGAGACACCACCAATTTGGGATGGTCCTGTTTTTCCTCCTTCCCAGTGCAGGAYTTTGGCTGGAATCCTTTGGTGCCACCGTGCTGACACCTCCCTGGCTTCCCAACAAACCCTGAAATTGCTAAATTTTGATGGGTCTCTTCCCCCTGCTCCATTATCCTGCTAAAACTCAACCAGCTACAGCTGTGGAGGGGTGGAACAAAGCACAGGAGAAACCTGAGCTGGGGTTTTCAGCCCTATAGAAGACGTGGTCACCTAGAAAACACGTCAGATATTCCATTAYCTGGATGCCAGCACTGAGGAGCGGGTGAGTGCCAGAGCCCCTGGGCTCTGCAGGGGTGTCCTGAGCCTCAACCAGCCTCTGCCATGTGTTCCACACTGAAAATAGCAGTGTCCGTGAGTAAATGCAGCGATTTGGGCAGACACCACAGGAGCAGGGCATGCAAGGCCCAGAATCTGAATTTCAGTGATGCATCTCATCATTTGGGTTTTTTTTTTAACTGCCACGAGACCCCACACGCTCCAAATTCTGCTGGGTTAACCCGTGTGCCCTTACCTGGCTCCTCCAGCTGGAGCGGGCACCGGTGTTCCCGCGCTCAATTCCGGTGTTCCTGCAGTTCCAATCCCGGTGTTCTTCCAGCCCCAATTCCTGGTGTTCCCAGCAGCCCAAATTCCCGGGAGCCCCGGTGTTCCAGGAATCCCGAGTTCCCACAGCTCCAATTCCTGGTGTTCTGTAGCTCCAATTCCCGGTGTTCTGCAGCCCCATTCCCGGGAGCCCCGGTGTTTCCATAGCTTCCAATTCCCAGTGTTCTCCCAGCCCCAGTTCCCAGTGTTCCTCCAGCCCCGGTGTTTCTCCCAGCTCCAATTCCCGGTGTCCATAGCCCAATTCCCAGTGTTCCCATGGTCCTTGGTTTGGAAAGACAGGAGTCTGCTAAGGCAGGATGCCTCTGAAATGGAGAATCTAAACCCTCCCCACCCCTTCGAATTGCTATAATTTTAAATTAAGGGGCTCTCAGGCAAAGATATGGAGCAGGAAATACAAGTTCTTTAATAGAAAACCAAACAAACAAAACAAATAAAATGAAAAATGCAGTCCACTAGAACAACACTGACAGAGTCAACACTCAACCTGACACCCTGTCGGCCAGGGTTTGGTGGCAGTCCGATTTGAAAATGTGGCTGCAGTCCTTGAAGTATCAGGCGTGGTTCTGTGGAGCAAGGAGGATCTGTAGAGAAAGGATGTATTCTTCCTCTGAAGATCCGTGTAGGAAAGAGGCAAGCTGCTGTTCCTCTAGGGAATCTCGTGGAGAAAAGACCAAACTAGTGTTCCGGATCTCAGGTTATATTGGCGTAGCTATGGCTTGCCTCCTCCCGAGGAAGGTGTGAATGTGGGTCATTCAAAAGAGAAGATAAGCAAATGCCCACTTGACAAAGGTAATCTGCTATACAGATGGTAATGGAAAACATCTTGCATGCATCTTCAACACCCAGGAGCCCTGGTGTCTCCTCGCAGCCCAATTCCCGGTGTTCCCCAGCCCTGGTGTTCTCCCAGCCCAATTCCCGGTGTTTCCATAGCTCCAATTCCCGGTGTTCCCGCAGCCCCGGTGTTCTCCCAGCCCCAGCTCCGCGCTGGCTCTCGCCTTTGCCGAGAACAGGCTGGGCTCGGAGGCACCTGTTGGGAGAATGAATCCACAAAACCAGAGTTCTATGTCCAAAAGGGAGACAGAGGAGTCCTTTTTTAGCTTTATTTTGAATAAAGGGAGGGCCATGGGGCATTCCCTGGGATTCTCCAATTTTTGGAGGACCCAGCCTCCTTTTATTCCCAATTTCCCAGCTGCATTTCCCTTTATCTTTCCCCATTCTTAGGTATTTGAGACATTCAGACTTCCCAGAACACGATACAAAGATTTCCCTCTAATGTACAACCTCCCCTTTTAATTTTAATTATTATGGAATTCAGAGGTTTTTCTTCCTCGTTGTTTCTTTCATCTTTCAATGTCCAATTTCATTTATCAGCAAACCTCAAGTTTATTTGGTAAAAGCAAATATCTTCTTCCATTCATCAATCAGTGGAATCCTTCCCATTGTTTTCTTCTATTTCTCAGTTGCTGGTTTTATCTACCAGCAGGTTTTGGAAAGGCAAATCCGCTGTTCCTCTCACACCCACAGCCCAGCTCTGCCACCCCCATGGCATGGGGATTTAGCAGCTGCCCAGTGCCCTGTTGGTCCTTCCTTCTCCCTGGGCTCAGCCCAGGATCTCTGGTGCTGGAGAGGAACCAGAGGAGAGGAAAGGTTCTGGGGATGGGGGTGGGATGGGCACCGGCTGTGTGCAGCTCCTGGCTGCACACATGGCTTATGCTCCTGGTCTGTTATGGGATTGTCTGCTTTCTCTCCCACAGCAGAAAGAATTGGTTAAACTTTTCTTTTTTCAGCTAGAGGGATTAGTTCAGTGCAGCTTTTTAATTAAAGAAACTGTATCCTTCTCAATGTAATTTAAGGCCATCAGCATTCATAACTTAGCACTGTTACCTGCAACAAAGCCTAGCCATTCATTTTACATTCAGAAGAAGAAATTCACTATTAAGATTTTTTTGAGGGTTAAAATATGATGATTGGCCCTGCAATTGAAAAGAATCACAGTTACCATTGTCTCCTGAGAGTTTCTGTGAAAGAACTTGTTTTCCTCTTATTTATCTGGGCTTTCCTAATTAATCTCTGTGACATCAGAAGGTTGTTAAAAAATATTCTGATGTGCCAAAATAGATCTGAGCATATCTTTTTCACAAAAAAAAAGAATGCAAAAATACTTCCCAAATATTAAAATGGCATCTACAGAAAATGACTTCTGTAACATCAGCCACATCTGTATCAGAACAAATATTCCACTCAACAGATTTTCTAAATATGTAACTAGCACCTTTATAAGAAGTATTAACATGCAAATAACTGACACATGTTCATGTACCTAAAATGGTGAATTTGTATGTATGGCTGTAGATGTGTGGTTTATGCATATATGTGTGTGTGTGTATGTCTGTATTCTGTAGACACAGATAGATTTAATATGTCTATTGTGTGAGCTCTGTGCGTTGTATTAAACACATTTACAACAATATTTTATCATATACAGTAATATATTATACCAACTATACTTATGCATTGCAGTAATACATTATACCAGTTACATTACACGCCTCTATCTCTACTTGTCAAGGCGGTCATAATGCAAAGTAATACCTTCAAATGTCCAAAACAAAGCCCTCAAATGTCCTATTATTGCTTGTTGGTGGCTCACCTACTTCCAGGTGTCTTGATTGGAGATAATCAGGTCCAGACCTCCCTGTGGCTTCCACCTGCCACTCTCAGCTTCACACCAACGCCCCTCCCCCACTCCATCCCAGTGGGTCACAATAGCCCTACACACTTTACACTAATATTTATACATTACAGTAAACATTACAACAACACTAATACAGTAAATATTACAACAACAGAGTCCATCCTCTTAGGATTCTCCAACCCTCTCCTGGGAATTCAGAGTCCATCCTCTCAGGGATTCTCCAACCCTCTCCTGGGGTCTACCCTCCTGGGGTCTCTGCTCTTCTAGGATTTCTCCCTCCAGGGGAACTCACCATCTTCTCCAGGGGACTTCTGGTCCTCACCCTCTCCTGGGGTTCTCGATTCCTCTTCTGGGACCAGGAGGTCCTTGCAGCAGCCATTTCTGGGACTCTCCTGGTCTTTGCAGCAGCCTTCTCCTGGTTCCTCTTACAGTCTTCTACTGGGCAGCCTTCTGGCTCTCAATCCAGCTCCACCCTTATGCCCCTTTGCTCTTAATTACTTACAGGTGTTAACACAGCTGCATCTCATTATGCTCCCCTACAACACTCCCTACATGTGTGAGCTTGTGTGATCTGTGTGAGGCTCTGTAGCTGTGCAGGGGCTGATTTGGTGTCTGGGCATGGATCCACATGAGCTCTTTTTCTCACAGGCAGCTGGATAGGAGGAGGGCTGGGCAAGGTCAAGAGGAAGCTCCGGGAATTCACACTCAACACCCAGGTAAAGGCTGGAACAGCCCCTGGAGGAAAGCTGATCTCTCACCACAGGCAGGATGTCTGCCTCAGCCCCTGCCCTGGGGCTGCTCCAGCCTGCAGGGGGGAACTTCCCACGGAGTCACAGAAATCCTGAGTGGGAGGGACCCCAGGGAATCATCCAGCCCAGCCCCTGGCCCTGCACAGACACCCCAACAATCCCACCCTGGGCACCCCTGGAGCAGTGTCCAAGCTTCTCGCTGGAGCCCTGGCAGTCCCAGGGCTGTGCCCATTCCCTGGGATCACTCTCCATGGAGCCTTGCTGTGGCCTCAGCCCTCCCAGCAGTGCTGGCAGCTCCCAGCTGCTGCTGTCTCCAGGCTTTACCATCCCTGCTCCTAAAGGAAGGAGAGCAGCCCCTTGTCACTCCTGCCCACGTTTCAGAACAACCTTTTGGCATCTCTGTAATAAACTGGGGCTGATTGCTGCCCTGTGCTGGCACTGCTGGGACATCTCCAGTCCTGGGGGCAGGTTTGGGCCACTCATGACAGGCAGACACTGAGGGGCTGGAGGGAGTCCAGGGAAGGGAACAGAGCTGGGAAGGGGCTGGAGCACCAGGAGGGGCTGAGGGAGCTGGGAAGGGGCTCAGCCTGGAGCAAAGGAGGCTCAGGGGGGACCTTGTGGCTCTGCACAGCTCCTGACAGGAGGGGACAGCGTGGGGAGTCCCAGGGAACAGGGACAGGACAGGGGGGAACAGCCCCAAGCTAGGCCAGGGGAGGGGAAGGTTGGACATTGGGAAAATTCCTTCATGGAAAGGGTGTTCAGGCACTGGCACAGCTGCCCAGGGCAGTGAGGGGGTCACCACCCCTGGAGGGATTTATAGGACACGTGGATGTGGCCCTTGGGGACACGGGTCAGCGGTGGCCTTGGTAGTGCCAGGTTAATACCTGGATCCTTGTGAATTCCTACACAATTCCACAATTCTTTGATTCTATTTGACCTGGTTCAAGTCTAGGCTGAATCTGAATCAGCTTCCCAGTCTGGTTCCTGCTGGCTGCAGGGATACTCCCTTCCATGTCCTGCCTTCCCCTGTCCACAGCAACCTGAGGGAGTGCCCCACCACTCCCTGGGGTCTAAAGCTCATTCCTTGGGGATGTAAAGCTCATTCCTTGGGGATGTAAAGCTCATTCCTTGGGGATGTAAAGCTCATTCCTTGGAGATGTAAAGCTCATTCCTTGGGGATGTAAAGCTCATTCCTTGGGATGTAAAATTCATTCCTTGGGGATGTAAAGCTCATTCCTTGGGGATGTAAAGCTCCACACCTGCACGGGGCCTACCTCTGTGGCCAAAAGAAGGGAGAAGTCATGGCAGAGAGGTTGGAGTGATGGGGAAGTGGTGGGAAGGTCGGACTCACACAGCAGAGAGGGGCTGAGCAACATCACTCCCATGGCACAGATCTCTTTTTCCCCATGTTTTCTCCATGTCCTGTGCCCTGCAGGAGGAGCTGGAGCAGCAGAGGAGCCAGCTGCTGACTCGGGCTGTGGTGGCAGAGGAGCAGGTGTTGGAGCTGCAGGGCTACATCGACCAGCACCTTGCCAGGTGACAGGGGACCCCTCTCCAGGCTTGGCCAGTGCTGGCCCCGTGCCCACTGCTGGCCCTGCCACAGCACTGCCATGTCCCACTGCTCCTCCAGCTGTGCAGGCAGCTGCCACCACCTCTTGTGCCACAGGGCAGCAGGACAGACACGCCCCACACACCACAGGRGTCCTGCCCTGCGTGCTCACCCATCCTTGGGAGGAATCACAATCATGGAATGGGCTGGAAGTGACACAAATGTTCATRCAGTGCCACCCCTGCCATGGCAGGGACACCTCCCACTGTCCCAGGCTGCTCCAAGCCCTGCCCAGCCTGGCCTTGGGCACTGCCAGGGATCCAGGGGCAGCCACAGCTGCTCTGGGCACCCTGTGCCAAGGCCTGCCCACCCTGCCAGGGAACAATTCCCAATTCCCAATATCCCATCCATCCCTGCCCTCTGGCAGTGGGAGCCATTCCCTGTGCCCTGTCACTTTATGCCATTGTCCAAAGTCCCTCTCCCATTCTTTTGGAGCCCCTTTAAGCACTGGAAGGCACTCTAAAGSTTTCCCTGCAGCCTTCACAGGAACCTAAAATCCAAAGCCTGATCTAAAGCCTAAAACCTTCAGAGTCCTTMTATTCACAGGTTCTAACCTCAGTCTGTCACTATAAGACARGAAAGAASACAAGCACACTACCTTCTCAGGGTGAAGGAAGAAAGAGGAGGTTTATTTRCTGACTCCAACATTTATKGTTTTCCAAYAGTGACAGRGSATTGGAGGGTGACAGTGCCACCTCTCCAATSACACTGGASAAACCAACAGTRCATCAASTTTCTCCTCCTCCATAAAGGAAMYCAAAACAATCAGTTATTTACAGAAAGTGTCTGAGAAAGTTCACCACAAGAATGTCKARATCAGAAGGCCTAGAAAACCTTAAAAAACCAGGGTGACACTCAGTCCTCCCAGGTGCCCCTGATCTGTGTTCCCCTTCRCTGGCTCATCCTGCCCTGGAGCAGGGAGAGCAGCAGGAAGGGAGAGGACGAGCAGGGCAGGTGTGGCAGGGCATGATCCCCCTGCTCCTGGGCTGGGTCAGSCTCTGCCCTTACCTGGCACAGCCCATGAATGCCTTTTCCTTGGGAAAGGCTGTGGGATCTGTGTGCCAGGCTCAGCTCCTGGCATGGCTCCCTGCCCAGGGACTGTGAGTGTCTGGGGGTGCCAGTTGTGGGTTTCTCTGGGTCTGCATGAAGGCACTTTGAGGCAGTAATTCACCATTCAGACTCAGGTGTTTATTATTTTCCTTATCAGGTAAAACAGTCTCATTGTACTGTGATTCAGCAGCTTTTCATTTAGAAGGCCACAAACATGGCCAACAATCTTCTCGTTACAAGGGCTTTTAAGACTAAACTATTCCAATAAGAGCTGACACTGGATTATTTTCCCCTTTTAACCCAATAAAACGTGGTCCCTAAGTAGCAGCAAAAGGGGACTTTGTTCTGCCCAATTACAAAATGCCACCCAAACCCATGAGAAGGAGGAGAAGAAGCATGAAGAAGAAACCAGAGAGACCACCCTGTGCCCTCCATCTTGGCTTCCATTCCCACAAGATACTAAAAATCCCAAAACCTAAATTTCTCACCAATTGATTTACACCTACACTGCTTCTATAATCCATTTCACACTTCTTTGGATTCTAGTTTATCTTGAATCTGGGAAACTTTCTCCTTGAACGAAGGCCAAAGTTCAGTCTTCCCCTGGGGTCAGGCATCCCAGAGCAAGAACAGAAATATTCCTGAGGCCCTGGGTTTGCACATGTGTGACAGTGGCACTTCCACACTGCCCATTGTGACAGTGGCACCTCCACACTGCCCACTGTGAGTGGTGACAGTGGCACCTCCACATTGCTCACTGCTCACGGTGACAGTGGCACTTCCATGCTGCTCATGGTGACAGTGGCACCTCCACTGCAGGTACAAGCAGGAGATCCTGCGCCTGAGGAAGGCTGAGGGCAGCGAGGTGCCCCCAGTGCCCCGTGCCAGCCAGGAGCCAGAGCAGCCCCAGCCTTGGGAACACCCCACTGCKAGGGAGGTCTGTGCTCCATGGAGTGCCAGGCAGGGATCCTGCTCAGGCTGGGAGGTGGGAACAGCCAGAGAAACCAGTGGGTGTTTCTGCTCTAAATTCACAGGGCTGAAATGAGACCAGACAACGGCGGCTGGGCTGTGCCCTGCAGGAATTCTGCTCTTCCCTGAGCACCCCTGGGACACAGGGCAGGGATCCCAGGCAGCTCTGCGCTGCTGGGCTGCAGGGACAGGTTCCTGCTCCTGCTGGAATATTTTCCCTGGATGAGACCTGGACCTGGACCAAGYGCTGCTCCTGCCTTGCTCTCCTCACCTGTGAGACAGAGCCAAGGCTGGCTCAGACCAGGATTTCTGCTGGGCTTGGACAAAGGGATGAGCTGCTCTTTTACTGGGAGGGTGGGGAAAGGCTGCCCASAGCAGCTGGGGCTGCCCCTGSATCCCTGGCAGTGCCCAAGGCCAGGCTGGYRYGGGCTTGGAGCAGCCTGGGACAGTGGGAGGTGTCRCTYCCATGGCAMGGGGAGGAACAAGAGGAGCTTCAAGATCCCTTCCAACCCAGCCCACTCCATGATTCTGTGACTCTGTGGTGGGKAAACTCCATTTTCCCCTGTGTGTTTGAGTGGAAAATGGAATATTATACTGATGAGCAGGGCCAAACTGATCCTGCATGGAGGTGAGCTGGAAAGGATGACAGAGCAAAGCCAGGAGCAGCAGCTGCTCCAACTCCAGGACCAACCAGCAGCTCAAAGACAAAGCAAAAACCTCAGAGGTACAACCAACCAAAACTTTATTTTTAAAACTGAAATTGAAATAAAGCAGCAATCATCTAAAAAGAGGCACTGGAGTTTCATCCCTTAAATCCTGCGTTAACCCCAGGATTTRTGGCTCTGATTTTCTCCTCTCTTGCTTTGCTCACACTCTGGAAAATGAAGATCTGCCACCCTGCAAGTCCCCAGGAGAAACGCTGGCCAAGCACTTCTGTCCTGAGCTGAGCCAAGGGCTGGAGTGGCTCTGACCCTTAACGCCAGGCTTAAGGAGGCTGCTGTTAAACCGGGCTCAACGAGGCTGGGGTCAGAGCTGGCTTTGCTGGGCCCTGCCCTGCACTTGTCTCCGCACCTCCTTGATGTCATAGGCCCAGACCTGGTCCAGGCCCTGGCCCAGGGTGCTGCTGGGGCTCCAGGAGGGGAAGGGGTAGCGGCCGGCCACCACCCGGGCGTCGTCGGGCAGCTCTGCCAGGAGCTTGGTGGCCAAGGGAGGCTTCTGGGGAGAGAGACACAAACAGGGACAGGAGGCAGCATTAGGACACAGTCACACKGTGGCAGTGCCACCAGGGACCTTCTGGGATGTCAACCCTTGGTGAGGCTGGGACTTGGAGCAACAGGACAAGAGGAACGGCCTCAAGCTGTGCCAGGGGAGGGTCAGYTRGGATATTGGGAAAATTCCTTCATGGAAAGGGTGGTCAGGCACTGGCACAGCTGCCCAGGGCAGTGGTGGGGTCACCARCCCTGCAGGGKTTTAACATGGATGTGGCACGTGGYGACATGGCTCAGTGCTGGAGGAATYGCAGYACTCCATCCCAGAGGGATTTTCCAACCTCCACCATTCCATAAATCCATAAATCCAAATGCTGTGCAGCACCAAACCACAGGGATGCCCACCTGGCCTTATTCCATAAAACTTATTCCCCTCTCCTTCCCAAGACAAGCCCCCTGGAGCTGGCCCAGAAGAACTCAGGGTGTGAGGGGCTGACTCACCACGCTGGGGGCCAGGAACACGATCACGTTGTGGCAGTCAGAGAGATTCACCTTAAAACAGAAGGAAAAGGGGAATAACGAGCAGCAGGCAGAGCAGGAACAACTGCTTGAGTGTCCAAASCTTGRGGGTGATCTTTGGAACTTTGCAGGGAGCAAAGATGCCACAAAAGATGTGGGATGGGGAAGTGTGGGTGTGAAAGCAGCACATCTTGGGAAACACCTGCCTCCAGCACCATCCCAGACCCACAWTCCCTGCTGGATTCTCTCTGGTCAGGCTGCAAATACCTCATGGCAGCCTGAGAAGCTCATCCCTGCAGGTGAGCCTGTCAGCAGCACCCAGACCTCTCCTCAGAGCTGCTCCAAGCAGCAGAACTGGCCACGGGCTGCCCCAGCTGGCATTCCCTGGAAAGGAGGATGGATTTCCACCTCCCAGGAGCAGTGTGGGATGGGGAAGGAGCAAGCAGCCATCAGCAAATCCATCCTGGAGAGGCAAACAGAGCTCTGGGCCTGCCCTGAGCACACCCAGACCCTCGGGATGCTGTTACCTTCCACAGATCCTTCTTCAGGAAGGAGATCTTGCCGTGGTACCCGGCCCTCCAGGCACGGTAGTTGGCCAGGCACAGCAGCCAGGGGTTGAGCTCATAGCCCAGGGCTGGCCTCAGCCCCTGCTTGTAAGCCTCGAGCACCTGCACAGGAGAGAGGGAGGGCTGAAAGCCAAAGCAGCTCAGTGCTGAGTGKGGGGCAGGATCTGGGAGGGCAGGGGCTGCTGCCCAGCTGCACCCACCCCATCCTGCTGGCTCACAGGCAAGGTGACCTTGGAGCTCAGCACCACCCATTCCCTCACTGCCACCCTGCTCCCTGCATGCATCTTRTAGGGCTGCCAGAGACCACCTACGGCCATCTACAGCCAGCCTGCACCAACTAGGGCTGCCTAGAACCACCTGGGGCCGTCTAGAGCCACCTAGGACCATGCTGGGTCACCAAGGACTACCAAGGACAGTCTAGGACCACTCAGGACAGCCTAGGGACACCTTGGACAGCCTAGGACAACCTAGGACAGCCTAGGGACACCTAGGACAGCCTAGGACCACCTAGGACAGTCTAGGACCACTTAGGACAGTCTAGGACCACCTAGGACAGGCTAGGACCACCTAGGACAGTCTAGGGACACCTAGGACCACCTAGGACAGTCTAGGACCATTTAGGACAGTCTAGGGACACCTAGGGACACCCAGGACAATCTAGAACCACCTACAGATGTCTAAGACCATCGAGGACTCTCTGGGACCACCGGGGATGGTCCTGGCCACCCAGAAGCCCAGCCAGCAGCCCGGCAGCAGCAGGGTGGGGGTGTCCCCTCCACCCTCCCTGCCCTTCGCCCACCCTGTACACCCCAATTTCCCCCAGGACCCTTACGAGCCGTCCATCRCCGGATCCCAGATCCACGGTCTTGCCGGCGCGGCCCCGCAGCAGTGCCAGGGTGTTGGCCACCTGCTGGGGGCTGGAGGGCTGGTACGGCACCTGGGGGGGCACAGCGGGTCAGGGGGGCCGGGCAGCGGGGCCGGGGTGCCGGTACCCGCAGGCACAGTGGGTCAGGGGGATCGGGGTGCTGGTACCTGCAGGCACAGAGGTGTTCGGTGGTGGCCTGGTACCTGCAAGGCAACAGCGGGTCAGGCGGTTTGGGGTGCCGCGACCTCAGGCACAGGGCGTCAGGGGGGCCGGTAACGTATCGGGGTGCCGGACCGCAGGCACAACGCGGTGCAGGGTTTGGAGGTGCCGGTACTGCAGGCCACAGCGGGTCAGGGATCGCGGTGCTGGTACCTTGCAGGCACAGGGGGATCGGGGTGCCAGGGTACCTGCAGGCACAGCGCGTCAGGGGTTGCCGGTACCCCTGCAGGCACAGCGGGATCGCGGTTGCCGGTACCCGCAGCACAGCGGGTCAGCGCGGTGCCGGTTACCGCAGGCACAAGTGGGTCAGGGGGGCCGCCGTACCGGTTCCGTTTTTTTTTTGCCGTACCTGCAGGCACAGGGCGTTCGGGTGCCGGTACCTGCAGGCAAGCGGGTCAGGGTGCCGCGCTACCTGCAGGCACAAGCGGGTCAGGGGTGCCCGGTACTGCAGGACACAGGGGTTCGGGGTGCGGTACCTGCAGCACAGCGGGTCAGGGGGCGGTACCGTGCAGGCACAGGGGTTCGGGTGCCGTACCCTGCAGGCGCAGCGGGACGCGGCGGAAGCCCGGCATCAGCAGCACGGCCAGGTTGCCCACACGGCCGCCCCGCTTGGCCGCCGCCAGCGCCAGCAGCCCCCGCCGCCCAGCGCAACGCCCCGGGACGGCCAGCTCGCTCGCCCGGCTCGCCCGGATCCCAACGGGTCCCAGTCCGGAGTCATGGCCGATCCCTGGCCGGGATCCAATGGGCCGCCGGAAGGGAGGGGAGCAGGGCCGGCTCCTTCCGCGGGACACCGGGGACACCGGGACCGGGAGCGGACACGGTGAACGGGAATCGCCCGCTCCTCCGCCCCCGGGGCTGCTGGAGGGACACAGCCGGGCGGGGAGTGGCGTTGTGTGTGTGTGTATGTGTGTGTGTGTTGTTAGTGCTGTGTGTGTGATAGGTGTGCTGGTGATACGTGTGCTGTGTGTGATAATGTCGTGCCGTGTGATAGTGTGTGTGTGTGTGTGATAGTGTGTGTGTGTGTGTGTGATAGTGTGTGTGTATGTGTGCCTGTGTGTGTGTTAGGTGTGTGTGTGTGCATAGTGTGTGTTTGTGATTGTGTGTGTGTGATTGTGTGTGATAGTGTGATTGGTGTGTATATGTGTGTGTGTGCATAAGTTGTGATTGTGTGTGTGTGTACTGTGGGTGTGATTGGTGCTGTGTGTGTGTGTGTGTGATAGTGTGATTGTGTGTGTGATAGTGTAGTGTGATTGTGTGTGTGTGAAGAGAGAGATTAGTGTGTGTTGAGTGGAGAGATAACAAGCTGTGTCGGTGTGTGTGATAACAGCTGTTTGTGTGTGTGACTGTGTTGTGTATGATATAGCTCTGTGTGTGTGTGGTTTGTGTTTGTGTTTGTGCAGAGACTGGTTTTGCTCAGGGCAGTTGCTGCCACGGTTGTTGCTGCACACGTTATGTTGGATTCTGTGAGTGTGAATGGCTGTGCACTGCTCTGTGTCTGTGGTGTGTGTGTGTGTCTGTGTGTGTGTGTCTGTGCTGTGTGTGTGTATGTGGTGTTTGTGTGTGTCTGTGTCTGTGTGTGTGCTGTGTGTGTGTTGTCTGTGTCGTGTGTGTGTGTTCTGTGTTCTTGTGTGTTTGTGTGTGTCTGTTCTGGTGTTGTGTTGTGTGTCTGTTGTTGTGTGTCTGTGTGTGTGTCGGTCTGTTGTCTGTTGTGTGTGTGTGTCTGTGTGTGTGAATGTCTGTCTGTGTAGTGTGTCTGTGTGTGTTTGTGCAGCTGTTGCACAGCTGTCGTGTGCAGGCTGTGCTGCTGTGTGCGTGTGCACGATGGGCATGTGTGTGTGCTGGAACAGTTCTATGTGCGCTGTGCACAGGTTGTGTGGATGTGCAGCTTGTGGGCTGTGCAGTGACTCCAGCCGTGTGTTGTGCAGCTGTGTGTGGCCGAGCACGGCTGTGGTGCAGCGGTTTGAATCATGTGGTTCAGCTGATGCCAAACAGCCAGTTGGTGCATGGCTGTGTGTGTTGTACGTGTGGCACCACACGCTCTGTGTGTTGTGCAGGCGTGTGCACACTCTGTCTGAAGGGTTTCTGATGGCTGCAACCGTGGCTGCGCAACAGACGGAACACGGCTGTGTGAAGCTGTGGGTGTTGTGAGTGGGGTGTGTTGCTTGTGCATGGGTTTGGCGGCTTGAGCACGGTCCTTGCAGGCTGTTGCAGCTGTCCTGGTGTGCCATGGTGAAGCAGGGCTGTTGTGCATTGTGCCCAAGCTGTGCCACGACTGGCCTCTGCACCGGCTGTTGCTGTGCAGTGCCATGTGCATCTGTGTGCAGGTGTGCATGGTCCTGGGCATGGTGTGGGCACTCCTGCCTCAGGCTGTGCATGGATCTGTGTGTGGTTATGCTTTTGTGCACAGTCCTGTGCAACCTGCACGTGGGTTCAGTTGTGACAGCTGTTGGGTGCTGGGGCTGTGCACAACCCTGTGGGGCTGTAGGGGGGCTGTGCACACCTCTGTTGGAGCTGTAGGGCGCTGTGCACACCCGTTGTGGGCTGTTGCGGGCGCTGTTGCACACCCGTGTGGACTGTAGCGGCGTGCACACCCGTGTGGGCTGTTGAGCGGCTGTGCACACCCGTGTGGGGCTTGTAGGGCGTGCACGCCCGTGTGGGGCTGTTGGGGGGGCTGTGCACACAACACCGATGTGGGGCTGTGGGCTGTTTGGTGTTGTTGGGGGCGTGCAGGGCTGTGCTGTCTCAGCCCGGGGCATTCGGGCTGGCAGGCAGCAGCGACTGTGGAAAATCCAGGCTTGCCGGAGGCGGGGCCCCAGGCCCCGCAGCCCCCTCCTGCCCCAATTACAGTGACCCCCCCGAGCAGCCCAAGCGCACACGGAACAACCGTCCAGAAGGGCACAAAGTGCCGCAGCCCCTGCCAGGACAGCCACATGTCACCGGGGCTGCCCCTGCTGTCACCTCCCCTGCTCTCTCCTCTGCCTGTGGGGCGGCAGTTGTGGGGTGTGACAGTGTTCACAGGGGTCCCAGGATGAGGGAAGAGACGAGGATCTGACTCCATGTTTCAGAAGGTTTGATTGATTATTTTATGATATATATTATATTAAAACTATACTAAAAGTGTAGAAGAAAGGATTTCATCAGAACTCTAGCTAAGAATAGAAAAAGAAGAATGATAACAAAGGTTTGTGGCTCGGACTCTCTGTCTGAGCCAGCTGACTGTGATTGGCCATTAATTAGAAACAACCCCATGAGACCAATCACAGATGCACCTGTTGCATTCCACAGCAGCAGATAATCAATGTTTACATTTTGTTCCTGAGGCCTCTCAGCTTCTCAGGAGGACAAATCCTAAAGAAAGGATTTTTCATAAAACGTGTCTGTGGCAGTGGGGTTTGCTGGGGGTCCCCCTCCAGCCCCATATCGGGGTGTCCCCTGAGAGCCTGGGGGGCCTGGTGGCCCCCATGTCCTTGCCACAGGACCACCAACCCCATCACGAGCCTCGCTGTCRGTGGGGCCGTTCCCAGGGCAGGAGAGACCCCAGCCCCATCCTGGGAATGGCTTTGGGGTGCAGGGAAGCAGAGTGGGGACTGGGATCCCCACTGCTCAGTGCTGGGCCCAGCCCCAGAGCCCCAGGAGCGTTCCTGCTCCCACCTCCCCTGGTTTGTGGGAACGAGCAGGATGAGGATGCACACACACCCACACACGGGTTCTGCCCCCACACACACGGCCCAGGGCACCAACAACAGCCAGACCCCATTAATCACGGCCCCGGAGCAGCAGTGGGGCTCCAGCCGGGAGCTGAGGCCGCCCCCAAAACACATCCCGGGGCTGCTCCCTCCGAGGGCTCGGCGTGGCCAAATCGGGGCTCACGGGGATCTCCCCGATTTTCCGCTTTCTGCTCTTTCTGGCTGCCAGGTGGAGCCGGTTAAAGCAGAAAATCCCGGGAAATCGGAGCCGGGGGAAGCCGGGGGGCTGCAGAGGAGGAGGAGGAGGAGGAGGATGGTCCGTGGGGATGAGCCGCTCCTGGAGCCGCCCGAGCGGTGCTGCAGAGAGAATGAATTCAGGAGGAAATACCCGGGCAGGGC
>NDFG01000141.1:1684701-1701005 GCA_002167245.1 Sporophila hypoxantha
GAGCAGGTGGCCGTGCGAGGGGACCGGCTGCGATGTGTCACTGGAGCCGAGGCGTTTTTAATCCTGCTCTTTCCAGGGCAGCTTGCCCCGGCGGGGCCGCGGCGGCCGCAGAACAGCCCCGAGCGCCAGGAATTTGTCGCTGTGRGCTGGGAACGCCGCTCCCCAGCAGCTGTCGGCAGCCGGACGGGGTGAGGGGCCGAGGGGGCCCCGCTGCGGGCCGGGGTGGGCTCCAGCCCCCGCATCCCTCCCTGGCTCTGTCCGGGTCACAGCGTGGGGCTGTGGTGATGGCTGGGTTTGGGGTGCAGCACTGGGGGTGTGCTCAGAGTTATCGGGGTTTCGCTTCTCCTCTTGCCGAGGGCTGTGGGGTAGATCTTCCTCCGGCCCCGAGGTGCTCATCCTGACCCTCTGGGGCATCCTGGACCCCTCTGGGCTTCATCCTGAGGTTTAAACTCCAGAGGCATCATCCTGACCCTATGGGGTACCCCTGAGCCCCAGGGGTTTTATCCTGAGTTTATGGGGCTTTCCCTGGTCCCAGGGGCATCATCCAACCCTGTGGGTCACCCTCAAACCTTGGGACCTCATCCTGACCGTGTAGGGCATCCCTGAACCCCAGAGACATCACCCTGACCCTACTGGGGATCCCTGAACCCCAGAGACATCACCCTGACTGTGTGGGGCATCCCTGAACCCCAGGAACATCGTCCTGACCCTGCTGGGGATCCCTGAACCCCAGGAACATCATCCTGACCGTGTGGGGCATCCCTGAACCCCAGAGACATCACCCTGACCGTGTAGGGCATCCCTGAACCCCAGGAACATCATCCTGACCCTGCTGGGGATCCCTGAACCCCAGGGACCTCATCCTGACCCTGTAGGGCATCCCTGAACCCCAGGAACATCACCCTGACCGTGTAGGGTATCCCTGAACCCCGGGGACATCATCCTGACCCTATTGGGGATCCCTGAACCCCAGAGACATCACCCTGACTGTGTGGGGCATCCCTGAACCCCAGGGACCTCATCCTGACCATATTGGGGGTCCCTTGATCTCAGGGACATCACCCTGACCCTGCTGGGGATCCCTGAACCCCAAGAACCTCACCCTGACCCTATTGGGGGTCCCTGAACCCCAGGGACCTCATCCTGACCCTATTGGGGGTCCCTTGATCTGAGGGACATCACCCTGACCCTACTGGGGATCCCTGAACCCCAGGGACATCACCCTGACCCTACTGGGGATGCCCTGATCTCAGAGCCACCCCTGTGTCCCCCGGCACCCCCGGAGCCCCGGGATTCTCCCCGCAGGCTGGGCAGGCTGCCCGGGGGTCGCGGGGGTCCCCGCTCGGTGCCGGGGGCCGCAGGGAGGGCTGAGCCGCCTTTGTGGCTCCCTTTGCGGCTCCCTTTGCGATTCGCACGTTCGGGCTTTCATCCGGCAGCCGGGAGGGAGGAGGGCGAAGGGAGCAGGAGAGGGGGGAGAGGGGCTGGAGGGGGGAAATGGCGGGAAACGGCGGCTCCCTTTGTGTGACAGGGATGGGGACAGGGACGGGGACAGCGCCGGCAGCGCCGCCGCTCCGGGTTTGCCATCCCGGGGTGAATGCACACCCACGGCGTGGCTCAAGGGCTGCACAGCCCCCAGAACGTTCTGGAGCTGGGCTSTGGGTCCACAATGGGGCTGATCCCAAGGAATGAGGAGCCCCAGGCTCGTCCCTGGGCACAGAGGGAGCTGCCATGGGGTGCTGCTCTCCGAGGCTGCCCCAGATCCCACCCCGTGTGGGGCAGGCTGGTGAGCGGGGGGGCTTTTGGAGCAGATCTGGCTGGATTATCCCCATGGTGGGCAGCCAGCCTGCCCTGTCCTCCCAGGGGCTGCCTCACCCCTCACCGTGGGCACCCCTCACTGTGGTCACCCCTCACTGTGGTCACCCTCACCATGGTCACCCCTCACTGTGGTCACCCTCACCATGGTCACCCCTCACCATGGTCACCCCTCACCATGGTCACCCCTCACCCTGTCTCTTATACACATCTAGATGTGTATAAGAGACAGGGGCACCCCTCACCATGGGCACCCCTCACCGTGGTCACCCCTCACCGTGGGCACCCCTCACCGTGGGCACCCCTCACCATGGTCACCGCTCTCCCAGCCCCTCCTGACCCCCCCAGCTCCACTCGCTGTCCCCACCCCGCTCCCCTCGCCCTGCTGCCTCCCACCACCTTTCCCATCCTGTGGAGGGAGCATTCCCCGGGATGGGGTTTGTCTCTTTGTGCTCTCACCCTTCGCGGCCTAGCTCCGTGCCCAGAGGCCTGGCAGGAATTTGGCTGGGCCGGGCTCTGCTTTCGGGGAAACGCTGGGATGGAGATCCCGGAGCTGTGGGATTCTGGCTCCCTGGAGCCCCAGGGAAGGGCTGTCAGCCCCAGCTCACAGAGGGGAAACTGAGGCACGGTTATGCCCGGGATGAGCCCACAGGAAGCTCAGCGGCCTGGCCCGGGCCCAGCGCTGAGCGGTGACAGCCGRGGGAAGCGACCCAACCTGACAGGGGCCAGAGGGCACCAAAAGCAGCCCAAAAACCTCTGTGCCAGCACACGAGCGGAGTCACAGCCCTTTCCGCAGCGGCACCCCGAGCTGCTCTGGCCAAACAAACAGATGGGAAGAAAAACAAGAGGTTTTGCTGGCGGGCAGAAAAGTGCCGGATGCCTCTGGCGTTAAACGCCGGCATTTAGCCGGGAGGAATGCGGGGTCGGAGCAGCCGTGATTTACCCCCGTGAGTACAGAGGATGCCGTGGGCAGCACAATTCCCTCTGCTCCTCATTTATTGCTTTTCCAGCTTCATTTTTCCTCCTCCGCTGGCTTTCCCACTCCTTCCCCCTTCCCCCTGCCTCTCTTGGCTCCTGCTCGCTGCCAAAATCCAGGGGGATGCTGGCATCCTCCAGTGCCCAGCGTGGAGATTCAGCCTCCCCAGGGCCAGYTCCAGCCCTCAGAGCCCAGCCCGGCCCCAAAATGGGGCAGCAAAAAGGATAAAATCCAAATATCCAAGTATAAAATTGGCAGTAAAGCAWAAAGTAAGCAGCAAACTCTCCTCAGGGGAAAACATGTGTTGTGTATCAAACCCACCAGGATCTTATCACAGCCAGATCATTCTATACACACACACATATAGATATTTATATTTAATTATGCTCCAAAGCCCACAGCATTCTTTGGAAACTTTTTCTTGGCAAGGAAAAGCCCATTGTGGTCAGCAGAGGCACTGAACAATCAGCAGCAGCTCATCCTGGCTGGTGATGTTTGAAAAGGTGTAATTGAAACAAAATTGGAAAGGTGTTAAGTACAAGCAGACGTGGCAGGAGCTTCACTTGAGAGGTTTGGGGGGCTCAAGGGGTTTGGGGGAGCTCAGGGGCTGAGATTTCCTGTGCTGAGCCCTGTGGCATCACTGGTGAGGAGGAAAGGTCCCTGGCTGGGGGTGCTGTGCCCCATGTCCCATGTCTGGGGGGGTTCCAGTGCCCCATTCCCACCTGGGTGCCCCATTCCTATATCTAGGGGGGTTCCAGTGCCCCATTCCCATCTGCGTGCCCCATGTCCCATGTCTGGGGGGGTTCCAGTGCCCCATTCCCACCTGGGTGCCCCATTCCCATGTCCAGGGGGGTTCCAGTGCCCCATTCCCATCTGCGTGCCCCATGTCCCATATCCAGGGGGTTCCAGTGCCCCATTCCCATCTGGGTGCCCCATGTCCCATGTCTGGGGGGTGCAGTGCCCCATTCCCATCCGGGTGCCCCATGTCCCATGTCTGGGGGGTTTCCAGTGCCCCATTCCCATCTGGGTGCCCCATGTCCCATGTCTAGGGGGTTCCAGTGCCCCATTCCCATCTGGGTGCCCCATTCCCATGTCTAGGGGGTTCCAGTGCCCCATTCCCATCCGGGTGCCCCATGTCCCATGTCTGGGGGGGTTCCAGTGCCCCATTCCCATCTGGGTGCCCCATTCCCATGTCTAGGGGGTTCCAGTGCCCCATTCCCATCTGGGTGCCCCNGGGGGTTCCAGTGCCCCATTCCCATCCGGGTGCCCCATGTCCCATGTCTGGGGGGGTTCCAGTGCCCCATTCCCATCTGGGTGCCCCATTCCCATGTCTAGGGGGTTCCAGTGCCCCATTCCCATCTGGGTGCCCCGTGTCCCATCCCTGTCTGGGAGGCTCCTGTGCCCCATCCCCAGCTGAGGTTTCCTGGCTGGGGATTCCGTGTCCCTCCCCTGACCGGGGTTTCTGTTCCCCATGCCCGTGCAGGATTCCCACGTCCCGCCCTGCCCGGAGGTCCCGTCCCGCTCGGCATTCCCAGGGCAGCGGGGCCGGCGCTGGGGCCGGCGGGGGCAGCGGCGGGGCGGGAGCGGGCAGGGCAGGGCTGGGATGCTGCCGCGGCACAGTCGGGCACAATGAGGCACAATGGGGCCTTGTGGCCGCTGGCTCTGACGAGAATCAGTGCTGACAGCGGCTCCAGCAGCAGGGTCACCCACCCAGCACGGGGCCACCCGGCCCTGGTCCCCACACCCAGGGATACCCGGGGAGAGGGACCCCAAAGTGCCCCATGCTGGGAAGGCTGGGGTGCAGAATGTGCAAACAGCAATAGATATCTCTCCATACAGAGAGATGTCCGAGTATCAGAGCTGTTTCCAGCCCCGTGGGAGGCAGGGTCACAGCTGGAGCTGGCACAGAGGGGAGCAGGTGGCACACACCGCAGTGCCTGTCTGAACTTCCTGCTCAGCTTGCTAAAGACAGGAGCCACACGCTACAAATACAGCTTAGTTTATAAAAAAGAAGTCACAAATTTGGTATCGTTATAACTTTAGTGCACATACGATGCCCCCCCCACCCCCAGGTCAAAAGTTCCCCACGGCTGGCACGGCCTGCCCCGCTCACCCAGGGCTGCCAGGGACAGTGGCACTGTCACCTCTCCCTGCTCCCGTGGCACCTTCCTGTGTCAGTGCTTTGGTCCTGCCCTGACCGTGCCAAGGACACCTCTGCTCCCCGCGCCAGCCTTCCTCCCACCTCACCGCTGCCCTCGCTCCCTTCAGCTCCTCTCCTCTTCCTCGGCATCCGCCCCGCAGCTCCTGCCCGTGCCAGGGCCAGGCTCACCGCTGCCTGCTCCCCCTTCCACCCCCGACCTTACAGATCCATCTCCTGGCCCTTCCACTCCRTTCTGTGCCTACCGTGTCCCTGGACCGGCCACCACGGCCACCCTACCCGAGCCCTGCCYGGCTCCAGCCAGACCCACTGTGCCCACAGCACCCCCTGAGCATGCAGCACCCCGCTCCCCTGGGAGCCCCGACCCCGTTCTGCTGCACCCCTCACCCAGGCAGCTCCCTGGGCACCCTGGGAACATCCCTTCCCTTCCAGCAGGATTTCCCCAAACCCCCCAGCCCGCCGGCGGGTGCTGCCCCAGCCCAGCTCTGTGGCCAGGCCCGTGTGCCACGCTCGCTCCGGGCACCATSCCCGTGTCCCCGGGATGCTCTGGGTGAGGCAGGAGCACGGTCCCCCGGCGCTCCCAGAGCCGCTCAGTCCACGGGGAACTCGCAGGGGTTCTGGRGCGTGCGCTGGGCCCCGCGGTAGATGCGCTGGAAGTCCCGGTAGCGCGGAGCGCAGCTCAGCCAGGCCTCCCCGAAGTGCAGCCAGCCCGTGAACAGGAAGGTGCCGGGGCCCGGCCGCACCCCGCAGCGCAGGGGGGTGCGGATGCTGCCCACGGGCCGCCCCGGCCGCCCGCCCGCCTGGAACAGCGGGAATTTCTGCCGGTGGATGCGCGTGGCGCTCACCCCGATGATGGATTCCTGCAGCTCGGCGTCGTTGGAGACGCTGCGGATGCTGCCGCGGATGACTGCGGGGGGAAGGTGGGAGGGTGTCAGCATGGCCCTGCCACTGTCCCCACTGCCTTCCACATCCCCAGCCTTGTCCCCATCCCTGTCTCCATKCCCATCTCCATCKTRGTCCCTGTGCACARTCCCATCCCCATCCCAGTCCCTGTCTCCCCTGCATTCTCATTCCCATCCTTATCCCCATCTCCATTCTTGTCTCATTCCCACTCCCATTCCCATCCCCATCTCCATCCCCATCTCCATCCCAGTCCCCATCTTCATCTCCATCTCCATTTCCATCCTGATCTCCAGCCCTGTTCCCATCCCCATCCCCATCCTCATCCCCATCCCCATCCCTGTTCCTGTTCCTATTACCATTCCCATTCCCACTCCTGTTCCCATCCCCATCTCCATCCCAGTCCCCATCTTCACCTGCATCTCCATTTCCATCTCAATCTCCAACCCTGTTTCCATTCTCATCCCATTCCCATCCCATTCCCATTCCCATTCCTGTTCCCATCCCTATCTCCATCCCAGTCCCCATCTTCACCTGCATCTCCATTTCCATCTTGATCTCCAACCCTGTTCCCATCCCCATTCACTTTCCCATCCCCATCCCCATTCCCACTCCTGTTTCCATCCCCATTCCCATTCCCATCCCTGCTCCCATCCCCATCTCCATCCCAGTCCCCATCTTCACCTCCATCTCCATTTCCATCCTGATCTCCAATCCTGTTCCCATTCTCATTCCCATTCTCATTCCTATCCCCATTCCCATCCCCATTCCCATGTCCCACCCCCACCCCCATCCCATGCCCATTCCCATTCCAATTCCCATTTCCCACCCCCGACCCATCCTATCCCATCCCCATCCCCAGCTCCATCCCCATCCCTAGCACTGCCTCTGCACAGCCGCATCCGATCCCCAATCCCATCCCGCATCCATCCCAAGGCCCAGCCCAGCCCATCCATCCCAGCCCACCCCGCCACCCATCCCCATCCCAGCCCAGCCCATCCAGCACCAGCCCAGCCCAGCCCAGCCCAGCCCAAGCCCAGCCAGCCCAAGCCCATCCATCCCATTCCCAGCCGGCCCGGCCCCCCAGCCTGTCCAGCTGTCCCGTGCCCTTTCGGGTCCTCCCCTCTCCCATCCCGAGCCCCGCACTCACCAAAGTCACTAGTGCAAATGGCCATCAGGATCTCGGTGTCATTGCACGGCCGGCACGCACCTGCGGGGCCAAGCACAGCCTGTCACCACCCGGGGGACAACACCCGAWCCAGCCCCTCCTCACCCCCGCGGGCACCCGGCAGGGGCAGGGAAACTGAGGCAGGGCGAGGCGCTCACCTTCGTTGCCGAGGCTGGCGGTGGGCAGCGCGGGCCGGGCCAGCCAGTCCCCCCGCAGCTCGTAGCGGAAGGCGGCGATGCGGCGGCTGATGTCGGGCTGCGGGGTGGCCTGCAGGAACAGAGCCACCTTCTCCTGGGGCAGCCAGCTGAAGCAGCGGGCGTGGGGCCGGGGGGCCTCSGGCAGCAGCAGCTCCAGGCCCCCCTCCCTCTCCAGGTAGAGCTGAGCCCCCCGGAAGGTCGCGCTGGGTTTGATGCAGGCGGTGACGCGCGGGGGGCTCCTGCCCTTGACGGCGGCGCTGGTGGGGGGCAGGCGGGGGGCCAGGCGGAGGCGGAGGGCCCCCGTGGGGTACAGCCACTCCAGCGAGCCCTCGGCACAGTGCAGGGACAGCTGCTCCACGCTGCCAGCCTCCTGTGACAGCCCGCTGTGGGCACAGCGCCTCGTCAGTGACAGGGACCCCCGGTGACAGGGACCCCAGTGACAGGGACCACAGTGACAGGGACCCCCGGTGACAGGGACACCCCGGCCCGTGTCCCCCCACACAGCCGCACCCCGCACTCTCAAGCAGCCACTCCACAGCGGTGTGCGGGATGGCCACAGGCAGGAACAGCACCAAACCCTCGATGACTTGGGCTTGGGGTTCAACCACACCATTTTGGGGTGCCTGTGTCACCCCAGCACCTTTTGGAAGGAGTTAAGGGGCGGGGGAGGCGCAGCAGCCCAGCCCCCTTCACACGCAGTGTGGGCTCCCAAAGCACCCCCGGAGCGGCCACAACCTCGGGGTCCCCTGTTCCCACATTGGGGATCCCCAGCGGATGCGGGGTCCCACTCTCTCACACGATGCCTGGAGCCGCTGCTTTCCCGCGGCACAGGGAGGGACGCGCCCGGACGCCGGCCTGGGGGGAGCGGGGACACTCGGGGGCTGCTTTGTCCCCGACAGGACGCTGGTGGCTGCGTGGCCCCCGTGTCCCCCCGGGCCCCCCGCGTGGGGCAGCCCCTCTGGCGGGCCCCGGCTCTTTGTTCCGAGTCCGGCGCCTTCGGGCGATGCTCAGGGCCCTGCCGGGAGCCGGGGGTCCCGCCGGCCACGGGGATGGGTTTCACGGGTGGGGGGCTCGGGGAAGGGGTCCCGGAGAGGCGCGGAGCCCCGCAGGGGGACCAGCATCCCTCAAAGCGGGGGGGAGCSGCACCCAGGGCGGAGGAAACTGAGGCAGGCGCAGATTCCCAGCATCCCACCCGTGCCCTCGACACGGATGCGGGAGGGGTTCAGCCCCGAGATGGAGATGGGGGGGGGGGCGGGGAGAGCAGAATCCCCATCCCCCACGAACCTGCCTGATCCGGGGACCCGCGTGTGCCACCCCCGCCCGCCCCGGGCCGCTGCTCCCGGTGCGGGGTTCCCGGTGCGGGGCTCCCGGTGCCTACCTGCCCCTCCAGCTGCACTGGTCCGCGGCCCCGCCGCCGATGGCCGCCCCCAGCCCGGCCAGGCACAGCGCCCGCAGCGCCCACATGGCCGCGCCCGCGGCGGCCCCGGGCGGCCCGGCCCGGCCCGGCCCTGCCCGCAGCGCTGCCCGCACCGGGGCCGGGGCCGCGGGGACGGGGGAGCGCGGCCGCCACCCCGCGTCGCGCCCCGAACTTTCCGCCAATGGCGGCGCAGGGGCGGGCACGGGAGCCGCCCCCGAGGCCCCCTCCCCACCGCCGGGGCACCGGCATCCACCGGAGCGGCATCCCCCGAGCCCCCCGCGGCTCCTCCGCATGGGGGACGCCGGGAGGGGACACGGCTGAGGCAGGGGACAGGACCCGGGGCAGGGCTGGGGTACCCCAGGGTCAGATCCACCCCCCGGGGATGCACCCTGAATTCTGTAGGCACATGGCTGTGACAGCCACGGCTACAGCACCCCGGGCTGGGAACACCCCAAACTGTGCACAGCCCAAAGTGTGCATGCCCCAGTTGTGCACAGCCAAACTGTGCACAGCCCAACAGTGCACACCCCAAACTGTGCACACCCCAACTGTGCACACCCCACACTGTGCACATCCCAGTCCAAGTACACCCCTAACCGTGCACACCCCAAACTGTGCACACCCAAACTCTGCACACCCCAAACTGTGCACACCCCACACTGAGCACCCCTAAACTGTTCACACCCCAAACTGTGCACACCCCAAACTCTGCACAGCCCACACTGAGCACCCCAAACTGTGCACATCCCAGTCCAAGTACACCCCTAACCGTGCACACCCAAACTCTGCACACCCCAAACTCTGCACACCCCAAACTCTGCACACCCCAAACTCTGCACACCCCACACTGAGCACCCCTAAACTGTTCACACCCCAAACTGGCACACCCACACTCTGCACAGCCCACACTGAGCACCCCAATCTGTGCACACCCCTGGCTATAGGCGCCCCAGGCCAGGTACACCCCAATTTTTGACAGCCCAGGCCGCAGCCAGCCCTGGCTATTGACACCCCAGCTGTGCACAGCCGGGCACAGGCATGGCCTGGGCTGTGAACACCCCAGAGTGCAGCTCTCTGGTTTATGCACCCCCCAGAACTGTTCACCCCAAGACCTGCACACACCCCGGGCCAGGACATGCACAGCCACGGTCATGGGCACCCCAAGGCACGCACATGTGGGGCACCCCAGGCTGGGTGCTCCCCAGGCTGTGCACACCCCACACCACAGCCCCCCTGCTTTACACACCCCACCCCAGAACTGTGCCCCCCAAGAGTCCCACACCCCCCAGCCCTGAGTTACACACACCACGGGTCCCTGCACCCCGAGTTCTGCACCCCAGTGTATAAGAGACAGCCCCAAGAGTCCCACACCCCCCAGCCCTGAGTTACACACACCACGGGTCCCTGCACCCCGAGTTCTGCACCCCAGGCTCCATACACCCCAAATTACGCACACCCCACCCCTTGTACAGCCCAACCATCCACACCCCAGGCTACAGGCAACCCAGGCTATGCACACCCCACACTACAGCCCCCTGGTTTGCACCCCCCAGAACGGTGTACCCCAGAAGTTACACCCCCCCAACCTCCTTATAGCCTCCCCCCATCAGCAGCAGCGTCCCCCTCCCCACGGAGATATTTTCTGACCGGGGGAGCCCAGGCACGTGGCACCGGGCCTGGCACGGGGGTCGGGCACATCCGAACCCCGAATTCCCCCCTCCAAACCTGGGGATTTCTTRCCACCCCCTCCCTTCCAGCCGCTATTGTGCCACCACTACAGACCACACCATTAATTAAGTTTCCATCCAGTGACAGCCCGCCAAAATGTTTGAAATAAACACGGAACAATTGGGATGGGATGATACAGGCCGGGAACAAAGTCCCCGGCCAGAGGGTGGAGCGGAATGGAAATGAGGGATTGTAAATTGGGATGGTGGGAAGAAAGAGGGGAAGGGGGGAAGGGGAGGGGGAGGCAGGCGGGGAGAGGAGGATTCACAGCCCTCCGGCCATGAAATGATGCTGAAAGAAGTCATGCTGCTGGAATCCGTGGAAAATGAGGGGCCGGAGGGGCAGTGGGTTAAGGTGGAGCGGGTCGGGATGTCGGGGTGTCGGGGGGCTGGGCTGGGGGCTGAGCCCACCAGCTGCCATCAGGGGTTTGGCGGGGCTGCCCGGGCCGAGGGTCTGGCTGTGCCCCGGAGGTCACAGGGACCGCGGCATGGCAGGGACACGGTCCCTCCCGGTGACAGTGAGGGAGTGGAACAGCCTGGACTCGGAGCTGGGCAGGCAGGGACCCCACCAGTGGCTTTGGCCAGGTGCCAGGGGCGAGGTGGCACCAGGGGCAGGGTGGCACCAGGGGCAGGGTGGCACCAGGCACTGGTGTCCTCTCCGCACCGAGACTGACCCCCGGCCCAGTGCGGCGCTCAGCGCCCTGCGGGATGTTCCCTTGGCACACCCCGGGATGCAGGGAGGTGGCACACGGTGCCACATGGCGGTGTCTGCCCCAGTGCCAGCGCCCCGGGGTGAGGCTGCTCCCCTGGCCCCCTCCACAGCCCCCGACCCACCTTAACTGGGAGTTACCGGAGAAACCCCGGCGCCAGCTGCTCCCCCAGCCCGGGTGGAGCAGGGTTCGGGGCACCCCGCGGTCGGGCACGGCCATCGAGGGGTCCCGGAGCCCCCTCGGAGCAGCCACCGGGGCTGGGGCTGAGCCGGAGCGGGCGCGGCTCCCGCAGAGCCCGCAATGGTCTCAGCCCTCCGGAGAGCCCGTGGGGTGGCACCGCCGGGCACACACCGAGGCACCAGCCGTGCCCGCAGCTCGGTCCGGTGACCGTGTCCCCCGTGTCCCCCGTGTCCCCTGGCCACCCCTCCCTGTCCCTGGCCGGTTGTCCCCGAGGCGCTGGGGAGGAGGGAGGCTCCGAGCTCCCCGAGCATCCCGCCGCGGGTCCGCTCTGCCCCGGGGCCGCTCCGGGATGCTCGGGCTCGCAGTGCCCTCTGGTGACCGCGGGCACGGCCGCCGGGAGCGCCACCCCGGCCCAGGGGACCCGCGGGGGCTCGGGTGGAGCTGGGGAGCAGAACTTCAGCTCATCCCCCAGGACCTCCGAGGAGCAGCCGGTGCCAGCCCTGCCCTGGGCAGGGACATCTCGCCCCGGGCCGGGCTGCTCCACCCCCGGGGCGCCCACAGCTCCTCCCGCTTCTCAGCGCCTCCCCCACAGCGCGATTCCTCCTTTTATCCCATCTAAACGCACCCTCCTACAGCTGAAAACTGCTTCCCCTTTGTTGGGGAAGATGAAACAGGAGAGCCTTATGAATACGATTGCCTGGCAAAAGATTTTGAGAATATAGAAACTATAAGTGAGATTGAAATGAAAGCAAGCTTAGAGATCCCCCAGTTACTGAACAACTGGAGAACAATGGTGTGGCCAGCTGAAGGTAATCCCCTTTTGATGAAACAACACCCTCTGCTTGCAGACAGCTCCAAGGGTCAGAGCAGACCCTGCCAGCTTGGCAGAAGGGCTCCAAAGAGGAGTTTATAGGGTTTAAAATGTAACACAGGATGGTAATGTAATGATTCTTATAGGCTGTATGGAAATGCTATAGGATTTGTATCTTTTACTAGATTGGTTAGTGAGAATTAGAATATTCAACACAGAAGAAGATTTATTGTATTGTAATGGGACCCTCGCTTTCTTACTCTCTCACCCTCTCATCTTCTCTCCCCCTCTCTTCTCTGGGGCCTGCTCTGAGCTGTGGCTGGCAGCTCCCAGCAGGGCTCTGCCCCCAGGCCCTGTGCAATAAACCCCAAGTTCCTGACCTGGCTGCAGAGATCTCTGTCTCTGTCCCGACTGTCCTGCCCCAGACTCTCCTATACCCTTCTTCTGCCTCTGCAGCTCCTGGCCAAAGCTGTCTCTGCCACCCTCCCAAGGTCCCTTGGGTATCCCCAGGATGCCAGAAGGTTTCCTCCAGGCTGGATGGCCCCAGCTGTCCCAGCCTTTCCCCTCCAGACAGATTCTTGCAGCTCCCTGAGCAGTTCCATGTCCCCTCRGGATCCGCWGGGACTCATGCAGGAMTGCTCTGTCCCTGACCCATCTCCGCTCACAGAGCACTCGTGCAGCAGCTCCCTTTGGATTTTGATGATCCTGTCTCTTCCTGATGGGTCACCCCAACGTTTTTCTTTGCTGGGCAGCTCCCCCTGCCACTCCTGGAGTTTCRGGCAGGTCCCTGGGACCTCCACGCTGCCCCCAGATTGTCCCTGTGGGTGGCTCTGGGCACCCTGCCCGCTGTGCCACGGGTGGGGATGGCATGGGCYGGATGCTCCAGGCTAGGCTGTGCCCAAAAAAACCCTCCTGGAAAGGCAAAGGGACATTTGGGGCAGCCTGGAGGGCTGCTCAGGGCCCGGGGGTGCCCAGGCTGTCCCCTGCAGGTCCCCACCCCCCCGGGCTGCGTGGGGAGCTCTGCCAGCCCCCGAGGGAGCTGCGGCTGTGGGAGGCACCCACCTTGTCTTGAAAAAACAGCTCAGGAGCCTCAGCTCAGCTCCCAGCCCGTCCCTGGGGACGTGCAGGGACAACTGAGCTGCTCTGCACAGCACCCAGCCGGCTCTGTCCCCTCTCAGTGTCCCCTCCCACCCAGACCCCAGGATGTGTCCCCAAGAGTGGGAACTGTCTCTTATACACATCTCCCTCCCACCCAGACCCCAGGATGTGTCCCCAAGAGTGGGAATGTGCCCTGGGAGGGCTTGGGGYGCTCAGGGGGCCTGTCAGGAGGGGTGAGGGTCCTCAGGGCAGGGCAAAGGAACCCCAGCACAGCAAGGTGGGGATCCCCAAAGCAAAGATGGGCTCCACATGTCAAAGTAGGGGTCCACGTGGAAAGGAGGGGATCCCATGGCCAGGTGGGGGTCCCATGGCCAAGTGGAGGTCCCATGGCCAAGTAGGGGCCCCATGGCAAGGTGGGGGTCCCATGACAAGGTGGGGTCACCATGGCAAGGTGGGGTCACCACATTAAAGTGGGGGTCCCATGGCAAGGTGGGGATCCCACAGCCGGGTGGGAGTCCCATGGCATGGTGGAGGTCACCACATTAAGGTGGAAGTCCCATGGCCAAGTGGGGGTCCCATGGCCAAGTGGGGGCCCCATGGCAAGGTGGGGGTCCCATGGCAAGGTGGGGTCCACACTAGTGGGAGAAGGTTCCCATGGAAGGATGAGGCTCCCAGAAGCTGGAGGAGAGCCCTCATGGCTGGCTGAGAGTCCCCACAATAAGATGAAGGTCCTCAGAGGAAGAAGAGGGTCCAATGGTCCCTGCAGCAGTGTGGCCATCCCCACCTCTCTGAGGGRCCCCACAGAAGCCTGAAAGCCACCACGTCCTCGCCCCCCCTCACCCACACGTGGCCTGGATGGGGGAGCCCGAGGGGAATCAGCTCCTGGGCAGGGAGGAGCTCTGGGCGCCGTGGGGTGGGCACAGGAGGGGCTGAGCCGGGGGTGACCCCAGGCTGGACAGACCCCCCTGCTCCCCCCCGTGCGTGCATCCTGCGGGCAGCCAATGGCGCTGCCTATTGATTCGCAACCCGGGCTAAAAATAACTTTCAACTCTTCATCCCGAGCTGTGAAAAATCCCCCATTGCTAGGCGACGGGTTACCGGGAGACAGCGGCGCTAGGCGACGGCGGTTGCTGCGGCGACGGCCCCGGCGCACTGCGGTCCAGCCCGGCCCCGCTGCTCCCGCTGCACCGGGAGGGCCCGGCCCGGGCTGCCGGCGCCCTGGGGACACGCTGGGGCCGAGCTCCGGCATCCCCGGGCAGGGGAGCAGAGGCTGCGGGAGCCAGGTCACCCGGCTCTCGGCTGCTGGCCTGGCCTGGGCGTGGGGACACTGAGCACCAGCACTGGGGACAGGGAGCAGCGAGCAGGGGGCTTGTGATGGTGACCTGTTGTTGGGGAAGATGAAACAGGAGAGCCTTATAAATATGATTGTCTGGCAAAAGGTTTTGAGAATATAGAAACTCTAAGTGAGATTGAAATGAAAGCAAGCTTTGAGATCCCTCAGTTACTGAACAACAGGAAAACAATGGTATGGCTGGCTGAAGGTGATCCTCTTTTGATGGAACAACACCCTCTGCTTGCAGACAGGCCCAAGGGTCAGAGCAGACCCTGCCAGCTTGGCAGAAGGGGCCCAAAGAGGAGTTTGTAGGGTTTAAAATGTAACACAGGATGGTAATGTAATGATTCTTATAGGCTGTATGTAAATGCTACAGGATTTGTATCTTGTACTAGAATGGTTAGTGAGAATTAGAATATTCAACACAGAAGAWGATTTATTGTATTGTAACGGGAACTTTGCTCTCTTACCCTCTCACCCTCTCACCCTCTCTCCCCCTCTCTTCTCTGGGCCCTGCTCTGAGCTGTGGCTGGCAGCTCCCAGCAGGGCCCTGCCCCCAGGCCCTTTGCAATAAACCCCAAGTTCCTGACCTGGCTGCAGAGATCTCTGTCTCTGTCAGTCCCAACCATCCTGCCCCCCGATGCTCCTGCACCCTGTGCTGCAGGGTGAGCTGGGGTGAGCAGCACGCCTCATCAGGCACCCTCTGGGCTGGTGGCACCCGAGCTGTCCCCTTCCCCAGGGACACAGACACACATGGAGTCTCCTCTTGCCCAGGGGTGACTCCTGTTGGAGGAGTTTTCAGCCTTCTTGGCATGAAAATGTCCCCAGGACATGGGGCCACAACAATTTGTCCCCTCTGAGCCCTGGAGGTGGCAGGGGTTAGTGACAACGGGCCAGGAGGAGGGGACATCAGGGACCATGCAGGGCCCCAGTGGCTCCCATTAGCTGCCAGCCCCAGTGGCACCTGGCGTGCTCTGGGTGCAGGGTGTCCCCAAGGGCTGCACCACTGCCTTGCTCCCAGGCTGCTGCAGGTCCCAATTCCCCTGGCACAGCTCCTTGGGGACCACAGGGGACAGGGCACTGCTGGGGGGGACGAGGGACTGTGGGGAGATGGACCTGCAGCTCCTCAGGGGATGGGGAAACACGTGGCACCAGGATGAGGCCATGGATCCACACATCCCTGCGGGCACTGTCCCCTCCAGCCTTTGTCACCACTGGGCAGGGTGTGCTGAGGGTGTGAGTGTGAGAGTGAGTGTGAGTGTGAGTGTGAGTGTGAGTGTGAGTGTGAGTGTGAGCGTGAGTGTGTGCACAGCCTCCTCCCCCAAGCCCCCTCGCAGCTGCAGGGTGAAACCCAACCTGCCTTATCAATAATGGAAGCAGCAGGCAGCGCCGGCTGCAGGAGCTCCCTCGCCTGCCCAGGGCCAGGGGCTGCTGCTCACGGGGCCGTGCCAGGGCAGGGCACAGGGGACGGGGCTAAAAGTGCCTGCTGAGCAGCTCCCTCCAGCCTGGGGGGGCTGAGCTGGGGGTGCTGGGACACGGGGACAGCAGTGGGACACCCCAGCACGTCTCAGTGCCAGAGGTGGCTTGGGCAGGTGATTCCCCGAGGATATGGGCACAGCAGCCTGGCCTGGGTGATTCCCCCAAGGATGTGGGCACAGCAGCCTGGCTGCGTGATTCCCCAAGGAAATGGGCACAGCAGCCTGGCCTGGGTGAATCCCCAGGGATATGGGCACAGCAGCCTGGCCTGGGTGATTCCCCCCAGCCTGGCCTGGGTGATTCCCCAAGGCTGTGGGCACAGCAGCCTGGCCTGGGTGATT
>NDFG01000141.1:1716297-1729272 GCA_002167245.1 Sporophila hypoxantha
GGTGTCACCGCTGTGCCCCAGGGGCTGTCACAGAGCCTGAGGTGGCTGCCGGGGTGAGCAGGGTCTGCAGCAGGATCTGCYCCAGGATCTCCAGCCTGCCATGCCCTGCTGGAGAGAGAGCCAGAGCCAGCATCCGTCTGTCCTTCCAGCCTTCCACCCATCCCTGCCTTCAGCCTTCCAYCCCTCCCTCCCTCCATTTCTCCAGCCACCCCATCCCTCCATCCCTCCCTCCATCCATGCTTCCATTTCCTCCTCCACCCCTCCATCCCTTCCTCTCACCATTCTTCCCTCCTTTTCTTCATTCCTCCATCCTCCCCAACCCCTCCATCCTCATCTCTCCATTCTTCCCTCCATCCCTCCATCTCTCCCTCCACCCCTCCATTCTTCCCTCCATTTTTCCATCCCTCCTTCGATCCTTCCACCTCTCCATCCCCCCTCCATCCCTCCCTCCATCCCCCATCCTTCCACCCCTGCATTCCCCCACCCACCACCCCCTCTCCCTGCACTCCCAGCTGCCAGCCCAGCCCCATTCCCGTGTCCCGCACCCTCACCTCGCCTCTCCCGGTGCCGCCGCCGCCGCTCCGTTACCGCCGCCGGTGTCGGTGTCCCTTTAACGGGCTCGGCCGGTGACACGCGTGTGCGTGTGTGCGAACGCGCGTGTGCGTGTGCTCCCCGCTCCCGGGGCTGGCTGGCAGCAGGGCCCCCCTTCTCCATCCCCCCGGATCCGGATCCGGCCCCATTCCCCCCCTCCACTCCCCGCTTATTTTTCCTGTTGTTTCGCGGGGTTGGGGCGGGGGCCGGGCGGGATCCGGCCCCTTTGCCAACGGGGATTTTTGGGGGGATTATTCGCCGTTTRCTTCCCGGTGGGATTTTTTGCTGCAACCGAAAGAAGACGGGCGCGAGGCATGGCATGAGCTTCGGGAGACAGGGCTGGAGGTAAGAGCCGCTCGGGAAAAGCCTTTCCCACACAAAGCCGGTGCCGGGGTCGATGCCGATGCCGGGGTCGGTGCCGGTGCCCGTTCTATGGGTACCGATACCGGCACCGGCCCCGGCAGCGCAGCCGCATCCCGCATCATGGAGCCGCGTTATATAACGGCAGCGGAGCCGGCCCGGCCCGGGGCTCGCGGTCCGGTGCCCCCCTCCGCCCCCGCCTCCGCTGGCTCGGCAGAGGATGGTGGTCGCTGTGAGCCGCCCCCGCGCCGGTGGTGCTGCCCCCTCCGCCCCTCGGGGTGGGGAGGGGGATGTGGGGGTGAGGGGATGCGCTGTGGGTCCGTCCCCCCCCAGCARGGCCGGGCAGCAGCGGGTGGGGAAGGCAGGGAAAAGGGGATCAGGGGCATCCCGAGGGAGGCACGGCTGCTCTGGCATGGGGGTGGAAGGGCACATCGCTGTAGGGACACGGATGTCCCAGTGTGGGGTTGATGTTCGCCCCCTTCCACCTCTGCTGCCAGCCTCTAGAATTCCTCTAAAATTCTGGGATGGGGGTGGAAGGGCACATCGCTGTAGGGACACGGATGTCCCAGTGTGGGGTTGATGTTCGCCCCCTTCCACCTCTGCTGCCAGCCTCTAAAATCCCTCRTGTCCTCCCTGGTGGCACCGTTGGCATCCCCGAGGCTGCACTCAAAGACCCCAACACCCCAAAAGCTCTCTGTGGCTTTCTGTGGGTGCAGGGTGACACCAGCCCAGGATGGGGGACAGGGGCAGCCTCCCCCATTCCCAGAGCCCGGGGCATGGAGGAAAGGGAAGGCCCTGGCTGGGATGGGGCTGAGTCCCACAGCGGGGTCCTGCAGACCCCAACATGGATCCAGGGATCTCCCATCAGTCCAGGGAGGAACACAGAGTTTGTTTTGGTGGGGAGGATGGGGAGGGGCAGAGGGATCAGCGTGTGGGGCTGGGCGCCAGGCAAACTCGACCCCCTGGAATGGCTGGGGCTGAGCATGGCTGGGGAAACTGAGGCACGGGGTTCTGGCAGCAAGCAGCTGGATACCCCCGAGGTCTTGGCCATGTGGGGGTCCAGGAGTGCCATGGGCTGAGGTGGTGCCTCTCTGGCATCTGCTGGTGCCCCTGGGACGTGGCAGTGCCTGGGCAGGGAAGGCCGGAGCGTGGCAGCCCCTGCAGCAGGGATGGCCCTGGCAGACCCTCTCCATGCCCACCCTGTGCCCAGGCCCTGGGCACAGCACCCCGGGGTGCTCAGCAGGCTGGAGCAGCGGGCACAGAGCGAGCACCGTGCCGTGCTGGCAGCTCCRCTCCTCTGAAGCTGGGTGCTGATTTCACTCTGGCTACCAGGAAGAGGGAGGGAGGTGGCTTTGGAGTGGGGAGGACTCGCTCAAGCATCCATTTTTAATGAGCTAGATATCTATTTTTCCCCGAGCTGGCTTCCCCCACATCGATCCCTTTGCCTGCTCCAGGGCACAGGGGAGCAGCAGCACAGGCKCCCCTGGCACTGGGACCCTCCTGCCACCCCAAATCCTGCTCCTGGGGGAGGAGTGACCCTCACCGGGGCCAGGGTAAGGTGAGAGTGGGGAAAGACTTCCCTTGGCCCCTCCAGTGGGGTCACAGCCGTGTTGACCACGCTGTGGGGAGGTGGCCAGACAGAAGGACAAGTGGAGTGGGAGCACTTGGAGTTTGGAGGTTGGATCCCTCTGCTCTGCAGGTTTAAGCTGTGCCTGGCTCAGCAGCTCCACGGCAAAGCCACCTCGTCCTGCCTGCAGCTGTGTCCCCATCTCCCATCCCCTGCTGCTCCCAGCAGTGCCTGTGCAGGAGCTGCACCCAGAGAGGGGATTTGGGAGGCGAGTGGGAGCTGCTGGTGTGGGAGGGAGCAGCGCTGGCTGTGCAGGCAGCAGAGCTCCTTGGCAGCATCCCCCTCCCCATGCCTGCCCACCTGCCACGGGGCCAGCCACGTGTGCTGGGTGCTCGGGGCCCAGGGGAGGAGCTCAGGATGAGCAGGGGAGGCTTTGGGAGGGCACAGCTCAGCAGGACCCGTTTCTCCAGGGTTTCTCCCTGCTGGAGGGGGGATCCATGCCCAGCTCTTGGGGAAGCAGGAGGCCAGGGGGTTGTGCTGGGAGCAGGATCAGCATGGTGCCTGATGGCTTTTGGAGCCCGTGCTGGCATTTAGCACCCACAGCCCACCAAGGAGTGCCATGGCTGGACAGTGCCTGCCCTGGTGTGCCACCAGCCTCGTGCCAAGGGCCCCTGCTTGACCCCAAGGCCAGGTCCCAGCCAGACCCGAGCCCAGGGACAAAGGGCCATCACTGCCATCGGTGCCATCAGTGCCATCGGTGACATCGGTGCCATTGGTGCCATCAGTGCCATCCATGCCATCAGTGCCATCAGTGCCATCAGTGCCATCGGTGCCATCAGTGTCATCGGTGCCATCAGTGCCATCAGTGCCATCAGTGCCATTGGTGCCATGGGTGCCATGGGTGCCATCAGTGCCATCAGTGCCATCGGTGAAATCCATGCCATCAGTGCCATCGGTGCCATCAGTGCCATCGGTGCCATGGGTGCCATGGGTGCTATCAGTGCCATCAGTGCCATCAGTGCCATCGGTGCCATCAGTGCCATCAATGCCATCAATGCCATCAGTGCCATCAGTGCCATCAATGCTATCAGTGCCATCAGTGCCATGGGTGCCATCAGTGCCATGGGTGCCATCGGAGCCATCACTGCTATCAGTGCCATCGGTGCCATCAGTGCCATGGGTGCCATATGTGCCATGGGTGCCATGGGCGCCATCAGTGCCATCATTGCCATCAGTGCCATCGGTGCCATCAGTGCTTGTGTGGCTGTCACCGTGCCTGGGGGCTGAAGGGTTTGGGCAGGCACAACTCCCAGCAGGACTGAGGAGCCCATCCCCAGCCTGTGCTTGCAGACAGCTCCTGGCTCCTCAGGGTGTTGTGCATTTCAGCCCCTCCTGGGCACAGGGGAGGGCTGGGACACGCTGGGAGCTGTCACTGGGCTCTGGCTGGGCTTGTAGTGAGAGGAGGCCAGGCTGGGCAGGATCCAGCACACGAGGAGCTGCTCCCTCTTCTCCTTGCCTTGGGCAGAGAGGAGCAGGGAGAAGCTTGGCTTAAGCACAAACATCCTCTCGTGTGTGTGAGAGTGTGAGAATGAAGATCTCCAGAGGAGGCTGGAGGGAAGGGAGCAGGGCTCCAGCTCTGCCCTCAGCCTGTCCCTCCCGTGCTCCTTTTGGGTGGGGGATTCCTCCCAAGGGGACGAGGGGCTGCCTGGGGAAAGGGAGAGGTCAGGATTTGCTGTCTCTGGGAGAAGGGGGCTCGGCAGAGAGGCTGCAAGCTGCTGCAGGAGCTGGTCAGAGGGAGCCCTCTTGGGAGGAAGTTTTGCTTGGCCAGGCTTGGGGCTGCAGCTCTGCCTTCCCCCCCCGCTGAGGGCTGGGGACAGGAGCTGCATCTCCCAGTGCCCCCAGACAGGAGRTGCTCTCTCCCCAAAGCCCAAGCAGGACCTGAGCAGAGCTCGGTGCTGGTACCTCAGCCAGCTTTTCCCTGTTCCCTGGGGATGGGGCCAACCCTGCAAAGCCTGAGCCTGACCTTTGGGAAGGCTGTGGGACCTGAGAGATTGCAGTGCTGGGGGTTCCTACCGTGGCAGCTCCTCTGCTTGGCCATGAGCTGCAAGGGCCAGCGATGGATTCCCCAGCCTGGCTGGCACTGCGAGCAGCAGCCCCAGCACTGGGACTCAAACCAGCCATGTCCCAGCCCTCCTGAGCCTCCTGGTCCACCAAGGGAGCAGGAGAGCTGCTCTCAGCCCTTAGCCTCCCCAGGAGGGAGGTTCCCAGCTCCCATCCCACAGACAGCAGCTCTCCAGGGCCAGGTGGAGAGGCAAGGCCCTTCCCTACCCTGAATTCCTGGATTGTGCAGCAAGGAAGAGGCAGCCCTGAGTTTGGAGCTGTGCTCTGAGCCTCTGTCCCAGCTCACCTGTGTGAGTGCTGGAGCCCAAATTCCCCTGTGCACACACACACACACACACACACACACAGAGGCACGGCATCTCCAGGCATGGAGCATCTCTCCACTGCTCCTGCATCTCCGGGGGAGCCGGGGGCTCCTCCAGAGCCTCCATCAGCCCCTCTGCACTGCCGGGGTGACCCAAGCCCCCTGAGGAGGGGCTGGGTGCTGGGCAGCGTTCTGATGCAGCGGGATCAGAGCCGGGGCAGCAGCAGCGCCCGCACAGCCCTGCAGGGGATGCGTTCGTGTGCTCATCGCTGCCGTGTGCTCCGGGCTCGGGCCGGCCCCGCCGCTGCCCCGGCCAGCTCAGCCCCCGGAGGGGCCGCACAACGCCCGGGTGCGTGCTCGGCACAGCGCTCCGTGCCGGGCTGGGTTCTCTCCGCCCGTAGAGCGGCTTGGTTTGCTGCATTAGTAAAAATAGACGGGTAATGAATTCAGCTGATGCAACCCCGGCAGCGCGCGCACGAGACGGCCCCGGCCGCGCTGAGAGGGTGAGAGGGGTTGGGTGAGTGTGAGTGTGAGTGTGAGTGTGAGTGTGAGTGTGTGTGAGTGTGAGTGGGATTGTGTGAGTGTGTGTGTGTGAGTGTGAGTGTGAGAGTGTGAGAGTGTGAGAGTGTGTGTGAGTGTGAGTGTGAGTGTGTGTGTGAGTGTGTATGTGTGTGTGAGTGTGGGTATGAGCGGGATTGTGTGTGTGCGCGTGTGTGTGTCTGTGTCTGTGTGAGTGTGTGTCTGAGTGTGAATGGGGTTTGTGTGAGTGTGTGTGTGTGTGTGTGAGTGTGTGTGAGTGTGTGTGAGTGTGAGTGTGAATGGGGTTTGTGTGAGTGTGTGTGTGTGAGTGTGAGTGTTAGTGTGTGAGTGTGAGTGTGAGCAGGGCTTGTGTGTCTGTGCATCCCGTGTGTGTGTGAGCTGGGCTGTGCCAGGGCATCCCCTGCTCCCCAGGGCTGTGCATGTGTGTGTGTGTGCACACCCCGTGTGTGTGTGTGTGTGAGTGTGTGAGTGCACACCCCGTGTGTGTGTGTGTGTGCACCCCAGGTGTGTGTGTGTGTGTGTTGTGACACCGCGGGGTGGTTGTTGTGCTGTGTGTGTGGTGTGTGCACTCGTGTGTGTGTATGTGTGTGGGGTGCGACCCGTGTGTGTGTGTGTGTTGTGGGTGTGTGCTGCACCCCGTGTGTGTGTGTGCTGGTTTGTTTGTGTGCTGGTGTGGGCGCAGCCCGCGGTGTGAGTGTAGCCCCAGCGATGGCTGCTATCTCCGCACGGCTCTGCCACCTGAAGCCCTTTGGCAGCAGCTCTGGGTCCTGGCAGGGCGATAAGGAGGCTCCGAGGGCGCTGGGGGCTGCAGGGACCCGCTGGGTGACAGCAGGGTGTCACGGGGAGTCTGTGGGGCACTCARGGATTGTCCCTGGGGTCTGCTGGGGCAGCAGCAGATCTGCCTGCTGGSTTACAGCGGGATCTCTGGCAAGGATCTGTTGGAGCAATCCTGGATCTTGGCAGGGCCTGAGGGGTGATGGAGGCTCCCTTAAAGGAGGGGCTGGATCCTCCCTCCCCGGGCCCGGCGCCACAGGGCTGGATGCGGGCAGGGACACGAGCGGGGCGTCCTTGGGGGGGCCGCTGTCCCCGGTGCTGACCGGGYCCGAGGGACCGGGACCACTGACCGGGGCCGCTGTCCCCGGTGCTGACCGAGACCGGCGTCGCTGTCCTCGGTGCTGACCGGGACCGATGGACTGGAGCCGCTGTCCCCGGTGCTGACCGGGACCACTGACCGGGGCCACTGTCCTGGGTGCTGACTGGTACCGGGACCACTGTCCTCGGTGCTGACCGGGACTGGGACCGAATGACCGGGGCCGCTGTCCGCGGTGCTGACCGGGACCGGGGCCGCTGTCCGCGGTGCTGACCCAGCACCCCCGCGGTCCCGGGGCTCCCACGCCGCCCAATCCGGGGTCTCCCCCGGCTCCGGTCCGGCTCCAGCCCAGCCCGGTCCCTGCTGCACAGGATAGCTGCTCCAGGAGCCGGGGCTCTCCCAGGCCGAGCACTAYCACGGCCCTGCCCGTGTCTCAAGGCCCCCATCCCTCTGCACATCGCGTGGAGACAGCAAACTCGCCAGCAGGTTGGGCAGGCTGTTTTCCAGGCAGTTTCCATCCCGTCCATCCCAGCACCCTCGCTGTGCAGTGTTTGCTGTGCCAGGCTCCCAGACCCCGGCTCGCTCCTCTCTCCCTGCGTCACYCCCGCCCCCCAGCACTGCATCATCGCTTCCGTGGGTGACAAACCCCCCCAAACCTCCCTGCCAGTGACAGATCCTGAGAAATGTGCGCCCTGCAGTGGATTCGGGAGGCTGGAGGGCTCTGGCCTTTGCTTTTGTCAGGTTTTCTCCCACTGGGCTGGGGCTGGCACTCCGCTGCTGGGAGAGGCGTCCCCATGAGAGAGCAAAGGGGGGCTGGGACACAGAGGGGCTGCAAATCTGGGCCCTTCCTGTGGGACCCCAGAGCAGGGGTYGTTGCACCAAGTGCTGAACAAATCTAGTGATGGTGATGATGATGATGATGGTGTGCTGGGCCCAGTCATGCAATCTGCAAACGCTGAGATGACAGGGAGAAGGGAAAGGGACAGATCTCTGCTCTCCTGTTGCTTTGGAGTGGCCAAAAAGCATTRGGAGSTGTTCATGGAYRTGCTGGCACATCTGGGYGGGTCTGTGCTGACACCTCCAAGGCAGACAGCTTTGGGTTTGTCTGTCCATCACTGTCTCTGGGCTGGGAGTGCCTGGGGAGGGGCAGGGRYGGCTCTGGGTGTCCCTGCAGGGACAGCTGTGACCCGTGGGGGCTGTGGGAGTGTCACTTTGGACACCAGAGCAGTGTGGCCTCAGCCTGGGCTGCAGGCCGGGGCTCTCCCGTGCCACAGGAGGGCAGATGCCAGCCCTGCCCTTGGTGCCAGAGACAGCAGCTATTGCACCCATCCCCTCCCAGCCGTGCCCCCAGCCCACCCTCTCCACACTGGGGTCTTTCCCCAAGCCCAGTTCAGTGCCTGGGGGTGGTGGGAGCCCCCAAATCCTTCCCTGCTCATCTCCCCAGAGAGCAATGCCTGCCTGGCTTCCCCCCAGATCCTCCCGTGCCCAGAGGCTCGAATCTCTGTGCATCTTCCTCTTTGAAGAGACTTCAGGCTCACTCAAGGTTCGGGATTCCTGAGCTCTATTCAGGCAGCCTGAGCTCCCTGGGCAGGGGCCTGGCTCAGCTTTCCAGGGAAAGCTGCTGGACCCCCTGAGCCCCCCCTGAGCCCTCCTGAGTCCCGCCCTGAGCCCCCCTGCCTCCCTGAGCTCCTGAGGCCTGCCTGAGTTCTCTGAGCTTTCCCTCGACCCCTCAGCCCCCCTGACCCTCCAGTGAGGCTCCCCCGAACCCCCTGAGCCCCCTGACCCCCCCTGAGCCTCTGAGACCCCTGACGCCCTCCTGAGCCCCTGAACCTCCGGAGCCCCCTGAGGGCGCCGCTCTGCAGCTCTCGGGCTCCTGAGCCTCCAGAGCCCCCCCAAGTCCCCCTAGAGCCCTGATCCAGGCCTCGGGACTCAGCTGAGTCTCTGAGCAGGTGGATAGCGGCGGCCAGCAAACTCCTGCTGGCTGCTGTGAGTCCAGCGACTTGTCAGCATCTGTGTCCTGCTGGGACTGTCCCCTCGGGCTGCCGAGGCCCTGTGCTGCCCCTCTGCCACCACCTGCCCTGTCCCCGTGCCCAGCGGCTCTGGGGCTCGGTGCCACCACCTGCCCTGTCCCCGGTGTTGGAGTGACAGGGGGTAGGACAGTCGGGACAGAGACAGAGATCTCTGCAGCCAGGTCTGGAACTTGGGGTTTATTGCAAAGGGCCTGGGGGCAGGGCCCTGCTGGGAGCTGCAGGCACAGCTCAGAGCAGGCCCCAGAGAAGAGAGGGGCAGAGAGGATGAGAGGGTGAGAGAGTAAAAGGGGTAAGAGAGTAAAAGGCAAGATATAAGAGACAAGAGGTAAGAGTGCAAAGTTCCCGTTACAATACAATAAATCTTCTTCTGTGTTGAATATTCTAATTCTCACTAACCAATCTAGTACAAGATACAAATCCTGCAGCATTTACATACAGCCTATAAGAATCATTACATTACCATCCTGTGTTACACTTTAAACCCTACAAACTCCTCTTTGGGCCCCTTCTGCCAAGCTGTAGGGTCTGCTCTGACCCTTGGGCCTGTCTGCAAGCAGAGGGTGTTGTTCCATCAAAAGGGGATCACCTTCAGTCCAGCCACACCATTGTTTTCCAGTTGTTCAGTAACTGAGGTATCTCAAAGCTTGCTTTCATTTCAATCTCACTTATAGTTTCTATATTCTCAAAATCTTTTGCCAGGCAATCGTATTTATAAGGCTCTCCTGTTTCATCTTCCCTAACACCCAGGGCCAGCCTGCGTGCCCAGTGCCTCTGGGGCTCGGTGCCACTCTCTGCAGTGACAGCTCCCCGTGCCACCTGGCCACTGTCTGTTTGGGTTGGTGCTCTGTGAGACACCCGCTGCACGTTCTGTTTACCTCCCTGATTGCAGCCGAGCCGCRGGTTTCGAGTTTCTCRCTTCTCTCCCCTCCCCTTCTCCTGCTTCCAAGCGAATTTAACACATGTCCGAGCATCAGGCGGCGRGAGCGGAGGCAGCAGCGGCTGCATCCGAGCCGGGAGCGGCGCCAGGCTGTCTGCKCAGGGCTGGGCCCGTCCCCGGGGGCTGCACCGCGGCGGGACGGTGCCACCGAGCCGGGCTGGCTGCGGGCACCGCGGCTCGCCCGGCCCCGTGCCGGGAACGGGAGTGCTCCCGGGGGATGCTGTGTGCCCTGCGGGGCTTCCAGTGTGCCACCGGCCCCTGAGTGCGCTGCTGAGCTCCTTGGTGGGTGGCTGAGCCCTCCCTGGCTGCTGCAGGAGAGCTGGATGAGGCCAAGGGYTATCGCCGGCCGGGGRTCTGTACAAATGACAGACAGAACAGGACTGCTGGGAACGMGCCTTGAGCTGTTTGATTTTCCAGCATCAGTCTCATTACTTGGTTCTGACTATGGGAAACTGCCAGCAGCTCACATCCCAGGCAGCAGAMSAAGAACTTAATGTTACAACTRACTTTAAAAGTTTMTTGGCCAATCACACAAAGCAAAAGCACATTGACAGTAGTTCTATCCAARCACTATAAGCACACGTACCTTTGGTTAAAACAATGCTTGCTTCTTTTGGATACAATACCTACTRGTGAGCCTTAAAACACAATGCACAGAGCTCCATTATTAAGCTTAAAACTTCCTAARATCTRYCTAGATYWACTTTTCTGCAGCTTAGGGAGTTATTCCAGACAAGTGTTAATCRACAGACCATTGTTCTATTTGTCCTTGCTTTTCTACTTTTTACATAATTTTTCTGCTGACCAATCTCATGGCTGCTGCTTAGCTCTGATCACAGTTCTGCTGTCTRTGAGGCCTGCCTTTTGCAGCTTTCCCAAAASCCTCTGATTTTATGCATTCCCACAGGGGATGCTGTGAGAGTGAAAGGGATGGGCAGCAGGTCTAGGCTGCATCCTGCTTCCAGGCTCAGGGACCACGAGCAGGATGCTCTTCCCTCGGTGTGGCTCCATCAGGGCTTGACTTTCCCTACCCCAAATCAAGCAGCTATAACAATCCCCTTGCTTTAATCTCGGCTCTGGGAAGAGCTGMCAGGCAGATCCTGTCACTGATGGATGGAGGTGCCAAGCACCCCTCGGGCCTTCAGGGGCAGCTCCATGCACTGCAAGCTGCATTCCCGTGCTTCAGCTCCTTGTGCCCGCAGGGGTTGCCAGGATCAGCTTTTTGGCAGGGTTTGGTGTGGCATTGGCACYCGGGGTGCGGGCAGGGCAGGCAGAGCCGGGCAGGGCCCTGTGCCAGGCCCTGGCTGGGCAGGGGGAGGGGGCTGAGCCCCCATCAATAATTCAGCTCCATATTTATAGAGGGAAATGTGTTGAATAATGGATGGTGGGTGAGGGGGGCCCTTGGGAAGCCGGCCTTGCTGCCACTGCAATATTTATTGGCCTGGGTTGCCGGGTGCTGCCCGACTGCCTCGAGGCTCCACTACGGCTGGCACAGGCTCACTGCTGAGGGCTTGGCTGGCACGGTGGGCACAGACAGCCCTGCTCCTCTGCCTCTGCCCGTTCCCCTCCACAAAAATGCACTGGGGGCTGGAGCCCCTCTGGAGGCAGGCTGGGAGAGCTGGGGGTGCTCACCTGGAGAGGAGAAGGCTCCAGGGACACCTCAGAGCCCCTGCCAGGGCCCAAAGGGCTCCAGGAGAGCTGCAGAGGGACTGGGGACAAGGGATGGAGGGACAGGACACAGGGAATGGCTGTCACTGCCAGAGGGCAGGGATGGATGGGATATTGGGAATTGGGAATTGTTCCCTGTGAGGGTGGGCAGGCCCTGGCACAGGGTGCCCAGAGCAGCTGTGGCTGCCCCTGCATCCCTGGCAGTGCCCAAGGCCAGGCTGGAGCACCCTGGGCTAGTGGAAGGTGTCCCTGCCCATGGCATGGATGRGGAATGAGGAGGGCTTTGAGGTCCCTTCCAGTCCAAACCAGCCTGTGGATCCTTCTCCGTCTGCCACCGGCCATGCTTGTTTCTAGGCTCAGAGAGGGATGTGAATACCCAGGGACAAATCTCCATCCATCCCTCATCACAGGGGGCACCAGGGCTTCTGGGAGGAGCCTGCTCTGTGTCCCCGACAGGACCCCTCTGTGGCTGTGCCCACCCAGTCCCACGTGCCACCCTGCTCAGGGCCCCCAGGATCTCCCCCCTCCCTGGTGCCACCACCTCCCCCAGCCACAGCCACCCCCCCAGCAGACCCCCAGCCCCTGACCCCACACCCTGTGTTGCAGAGACACCCGTGGAAGATGTCGAACCCGAGAAACGGCGACACCAAGCCCCCATGTTTGCCCCGCAATGGACTGGTGAAGATCCCCACGCAAGCCAACGGCCTCGGCTCCGCCAGCATCACCAAAGGCACCCCCGCCGTGAAAAACCGCCTGTGCCAGCCTTCCTCCGTGCCTGCCATCCTCAGCCCGGCCTTAGCCCACCGCAGCGACCTGCCCATCCCCAGCCTGGCCTCCCCGCTCTCCTTGGCCACCCTGGCCAGCGTCTCCTCCCCTCCCGGCGCTTCCTTGGTGGGACTGAACGCCAGCGAGGGCTCGGAGCAGCCGTCCCCGGAGCGGCTGCCGGGCTCCCCCTCGGAGAGGCAGCTGGCCGTGGACGAGAAGATCCTCAACCGCTTGTTCTGGTACTTTTCGGCGTGCGAGAAGTGCGTGCTGGCGCAGGTGTGCAAGGCATGGCGGAGGGTGCTCTACCAGCCCAAGTTCTGGGTGGGCTTGACGCCCGTCCTGCACACCAAAGAGCTCTACAACGTCCTGCCCGGGGGAGAGAAGGAGTTRGTCAGCCTGCAGGGCTTCGCCGTCCGCGGCTTCGACGGCTTCTGCCTCGTGGGCGTCTCTGACCTGGACATTTGTGAGTTCATTGACAACTACCCCCTCTCCAAGAAGGGGGTCAAGTCCATGAGCCTTAAGAGGTCGACCATCACAGATGCAGGGTTGGAGGTAGGTGACCCTACTGAAGTGACCGGGGTGGCTGAGATGCGCTGGTTGTGGGTCAGTCCTGGTGGCCTTGGGGACACACACATGGTCCTGTCACAGTGAAGGAGCAGACAGGTGGCATGGCCACCCCACAGGTGCTGGCAGCACAGYGAGGCCCTGCCTGTGGTCTGGGCAGTGGGATGGGTGCAGCCCATTCAGGCCCAGGAGGCTGTTGGGGCTGCATCCCTGCAGGAAGGCAGGGCCAAGTGAGGTGACCGTGCTGCTGGGTGGTGATGTGGCAGTGGGTGACAAGCTCTGGGGACAGGACATTCCTGCTTGGCTGGCTGCTGCCCAGCAAGGGGGTCACCCAAGCAACGGGCTGATGTGATAGAAATGGGGCGATTCAGGGGGCTGGGCAAMGTCCCCAGTGAGATCCTTGCCCCGTGCCATGGCCAAACACAGCACCAGCTGCTC
>NDFG01000141.1:1729297-1748040 GCA_002167245.1 Sporophila hypoxantha
GCATCCCGCTGCAACATCCCACATCCTGCTCAGGCTCCCCTCCCTGCAGCCTGTCCCATCACAGTTCCCTGCCCTGGCACCCAGAGCCAGCACACTGCCCCAGCATCCTGCACCCTGCTTCAGGTTCCCAGCCCTGGCAGCAGTTCCCRAGCCCAGCTGGGCAATGCTGAGCCCTGGTGCTGTGGTTGTCCCCATTMTCCCTCCCTCATCCCCATCCCATCTTCTTTTCCAGGTGCAGGATTTCGGCCTGAAGCACCTCCTGGGCATGYGCAGCCTGCGCCTGCTCTCGCTGGCTGGTGAGACCCTGACCCTCCACCAGGGACCAGAGACCTCAGGGGCTGGGGAGGCACCGGGCATGGGGACAGAGAGCCCTGGGGACAGSCTGGGGACAGCCTGGGGACAGCCAGCATCCCCCCAGGCCAGCAGGCACCTGCACCCAGCCCAGCCTGTGGGGAAAGATCCACGCTGGGGGCTGCTGTGTTTTTTGGGGTGGTGGTGTTTTGGGAGCTATGGTTTTGCCATTCAAGTGCTCTGGGGTGTTGTTTTTGATGAGCTGTTCTAGGGGGCACTCGGTTTTGGGTTGGTTTTTGTTTTTTCTTTGGAATTTTTTTTGGTTTTTTGTTCTTTTGTTTTTTTCTTTGCTTTGAGATGTTGGAATTTTAGGCTGATCTTGGGGTGCAGGTGTTTCAGAGCACTGTTCCTTAGCATGCTGGTTTTCTGGGTTCTGGTGGGGTTTTTTTGGGTGCTAATTTTGATGGTCTTGGTATTTTGGGGTGCTGGTGCTTTAAAGTACTGGTTTTTGTGTGCAATTTTGAGTGCTGGATTTTTTGGATGRTGATATTTTGAGTCATTTTTTGGTAGTGTCGGGGGTTTGGGGGTATTTTTTTCTAGCAAGCTGGTTTTTGTGTTCTGTCTTTTGGGTATGGTGAGTTTTGAGGTGCTGGGATTTTGKGGCCCAGACCCTTTGGTTCTGTTTGGGAGGATTTTGGTGTTCTGGGATGCTGGTGCCTTTGAGATGCTGTTTTTGGGGATGCTATTTGTGGGGAGCACTGGTGATGTGGGCTGACAGAGCACCCTGTCCCCTTGCAGGCTGCCCCTTGCTGACCACCACGGGGCTGTCGGGGCTGGTGCAGCTGCAGGAGCTGGAGGAGCTGGAACTCACCAACTGCCCCGGGGCCACCCCGGAGCTCTTCAAGTACTTCTCGCAGCACCTCCCGTGCTGCATGGTGATCGAGTAYCGCCGGAGCCGGCCCGCCCCGCGCCCACCCCGGCCGCCATCGCCCACCCCATCTCCCTCCGGCCGCGGGGGGATTCGAGAGACGCCCCCGATTCCAACCGAGCCCGGACATCCCCCTCATGGACGCCCCCGAGGSACGCGGGGCTCCGGGGGGAGATGGGGGCAGGAGCCCCCCGGTACCATGTAAATTCCCCCCACGCCGCCGCCACCGCCCGCGCTCCTCCCGCTGTCCTGCCAATCCCTTCCGGACAGACGAACGGACATCACGGAAGCCCAYAGTGGGAAGGCGACGCTGTGTGACACCCCCCGGCCGCATCCTGCTCCCCCCGGCCCGGTGCCAGCGGGCCCCGCCACCAAGGACGCTCCTGGCACCAAAGGGTGCTCCTGGCACCAAGGATGCTCCTGGCACCAAGGATGCTCCTGGCACCAAAGGGTGCTCCCAGGGACGGGCCAGAGGAGGATGCTGATTTTGGGGGGGCGGCGGAGGCTGGATGGGTCCCCTCACGCCCCCGGAGCGGGTCACCGAGCTCAGCCCCCCCTCCCCGCGCTGCGTGTCCCCTCCAGCCCCCAGCCCCGCCTGCGGGGCCCTCTGTCCCGGTGAACGGGATGCCCCTCTCCGCCCGCCCGCCGCCCTCGCATGCTCGCTTGCTTCAGTCTCGTGCTACGGCAGGTTTCGGGGTACCCGGGGGGACGGTGACAAGTGACAGCCCCACTGAGCCCCTCCACGCGGCTTCGKCCCGGCCGGACCCCGCCCCGGGCTGCCCCGGGGACATCCCCGACACTGGGACCCCCCTGCACCCCGCGGGGCTGGGGGCGATGCCACCGCCGGGCAGCGACCCATCCGTCTGGGATGGGACATGCCGGGGCACCAGGGCCGGGGCCGCGCCACCGCGGCGACACCGGCAGCGCAGAGAGACCACGGGAGGTGGCACCTCGGACACTGCCACCGCCACCGCTCTTCCAGCTGAAAAGCCATCGCCCCCGTGCCAGCGGCAAGCGGGGCACCGGGGGGACCCCCGGGCTGAGCCGAGATGGGACCGAGCCGGAGCGGGGCTGGGGGCCCGGGGAACCCAGCGCGGGAGGGGCTCGGTGCCCCCGGGGCAGTGCCCGCCCCGTGCCACAGCCATGGGAGGAGAGTGGGCACGGGATGGGCACGGACACGGACACGCTTTCGGTTTGTTTTGCCTTTGTACCGGCCGGGAAGGAACTGCTGCACCAACCGCCGCCTCCGCTCCCTGCTTTGTCCGAAACGCCCCTTTCTCACCCCAAAATGGCACCAAGCGGCCCTGGAAGGGCTTTTGGGKGTCCCTGGGGCTGCGGGACAGGGCGGCACTGCCGGGGCCCGGCGCCCCCCGGCACGGGGTGCAGGGCTGCCCGCACCCCAAAGCCTGCAGTGTCCCAGGACAGCGGCACACAGAGGTGCCCCCAGCCCCGCAGGTGACAGCGGCAGTTTTGGGGTGCCAGGTGACAGCACAGACAGCCCCAGCACGGCCCCCATGCCGTGGCAGTGACCCCCTGCACCCTTTCTCCCCTGTGCGCCCCTATATCCCTCCAGTGCACCCCATATCCTCCCGGCACCCCCATTTCCCACCCGCAGCCTGACCCACAAGGCTCCCACAGACCCCCGACCCCCATTTATCCCCCTGCACCCCCATCCCTGTGCACCCCCAATCCCCTGGACCCCACATCTCCCGGCACCCCCCACTGCACACCCCCCTGGCAGTGTGCCCCCAGGCCCCCAGTGCACCCCCACACCCCTGAGCACCCCGGTAACGCTCCAGCTCACCCCTTCACCCCCAATGCACCCCACATCCCCTCGGCACCCCCATTTCCCACCCTGACCCCTAATGCACCCCGCACCCCCCTGAACCCCGTTATCTGCTGTGCTCCCAGTGCCTCTGGGGTGCACCTCTGGCATCCCCGCTCCCCCGGATCCCACAGCCCCCCGACACCCCCGGAACTCCCGGTACTCTCTCTGTCCTCCTGCACCCCCAGTCCCCAGCACAGACACCATCCCTCCAGTCCCCCACTTCATCCCAGTGCGCCCCACTGCCAGCGCACCCCACATCCCTCCCTATCGCTCCAGCCCCCCATTTCATCCCAGCGCACCCCATTCCAAGCGCACCCCACATCCCTCCCGTCCCTCCAGCCCCCCACTTCATCCCAGCGCACCCCACTCACTCCCAGCGCACCCCACATCCCTCCGGCACCCCCGCCAAGGCGCCCCGGACACCCCAATCCCCATTTATCCCCTCGCACCCCTATTCCCACTGCACCCCACGTCCCCCCGGCCCCCGCACCCCCCCGGACCCCCAAAGGCTCCGTGCCCGCCATGGCCCCGCCCCCAGCGCGCCCTATACCGAGAGGGGCGGGGCCTGTGGGTGGGCGGGGCTTTACAAGGGGCGGGGCCTCTAGGGACTTAGAGATGGGCGGGGCCTGATGGATATCCGGGTCGGGAAAGGGGCGTGGCCTGATGCAGGAGGGCGGTCCGGAGTACGGAAAGGGGAGTGGTCTATATGAGGGGCGTGGTCTATGGGCGGAGCGGACCASCGCTGGGGAGGCGTGGTCTTGCCACAGATGGGCGGGGCTGAATGGGAAGAGGGGCGGACGGGGCGTGGTCAGTCGGCAGGGGGAGGATCCGGGCAGCCCGAGGGGGCGTGGCCTGGCTCCAGGGGCCGCGTCCCGCCATCGGAAAGGGCGTGGTCTGTCGGGATGGGCGGATCCTAATGGCGGAAGGGGGCGTGGTCTGGCAACAGGGGCGATCCCGGTGGCGGAAGGGGGCGTGGCCTAGCAGCAGGGGGTGCTCCCGGGGCGGAAGGGGGCGCGGCCTGGCGGGAGCTCGGCGGCGGCGGGGCCTGCTCGGCCCGAGCGGCCGGCGCGGGAACCGGCACCGGGTACGGCTTGGGAGCGGCACCGGGGCCTCGCACGGAGGGGTCCGGAACCGGGTGGCAGCGGCAGCGGATTCTGTGAGGTGGGAGGGGGTTGTGAAGGGGCCCCGGGGGCTCTGAGGGGTGGGAAGGGGCCCTGGGGAGGGTATAGGGTGGGAGGGGCTCTGAGGGAACTGTGAGTGGGCTCTGAGGGGGCCCTGAAGGGGCTCCGGGTCAGGAGCGGGCCCTGCAGAGAGGGAAGTGTGGGGTCTGAGGGGTCCGGGGGGCTGTGGGTCAGCAGGAGGGGGATGTGGAGTATGAGAGGGCTGTGGGTCAGGAGAGGGCTCTGATGGGGTGGGAATGTGGGACATGGGGGGCTGGGGGTGGCCTCAGGGGTAGGACGGGACCCTAAGGGTGTTCTGAGGGTGGGGGGGGACCCTGCGGGGGTGGGAATGTGAGCTGTGAGGGATCAGTGGGACCTGGCAGGAGAGGGCAGTGCTGTGGCAGGAGCTCAGCCTGGCTCTGGAGGACACTGCCCGTGGGACCCGGTGATCCCTCCAGGAAGCCTGGAGTAGCTGCTGRCTCCCCCTGCTAGAGAAGGAGGATCATCCCCTGGTTCTTGCAGGCTCTAAGGCTCCGAGTGCCCCACGGAGTGACCGTGGCCTCACTTCACCCCACCTCGTGCMGCAGACGCTGCTCACTTCAGCCACAGCGCTGTACTTGACCTAGATTATCAGCAACAGCAAAACATCTCAGGGTGTGGCTGAGGAGGGAAGAAGGAACCCAGAGAAGGTTTTCAGGAACTCCCTGGGTGGAAGCCACAGAGGGTGGCAGGAGGAGAACCCTGAGTGGGGCTGTATCTCCTCCCACAGGCGGCTCTGTGGCCTCTCACCTCCCCGGCCCATTGATGCAGCCGCAAAAAGCCYCAGTCAGAGCCACCAGGGCCCGGCAGGAGCCACAGGAGCCCAGCCTGTCSCTGGCCAGCTCTGGCTGAGGTGGAGCAGGGTGGCCGTGTGGGTGTGCAGGCAGCCTGCTGGAGAGGGGACAGCACCCCGAGGACAGCCATGGAGAAGATGGCCAGGGTCACCACTGCCCTGGGGGGCAACGCGCTGACTGGCCGCACCATGTTCTGCCACCTGGACGCCCCCGCCAACGCCATCAGCGTGTGCCGGGACGCTGCCCAGGTGGTGGTGGCCGGCCGCAACATCTTCAAGATCTACTCCATCGAGGAGGAGCAGTTTGTGGAGAAGCTGAACCTCCGCGTGGGCCGCAAGCCCTCCCTGAACTTCAGCTGCGCCGACGTGGTGTGGCACCAGATGGACGAGAACCTGCTGGCCACRGCCGCCACCAACGGCGTGGTGGTCACCTGGAACCTGGGCAAGCCGTCCCGCAACAAGCAGGACCAGCTGTTCACGGAGCACAAGCGCACTGTCAACAAGGTGTGCTTCCACCCCACCGAGGTGTACATGCTGCTCAGTGGCTCCCAGGACGGCTACATGAAGTGCTTCGACCTGCGCAAGAAGGACTCTGTCAGCACCTTCTCTGGTACAAACGTGGCTCTTGTTGTCCCCTTTCCCTGTGGGGAAGCAGAGTTTGGGAGCTTTGTCCRTTCCTTGCTTGTCCCRTCACCCTTAGGAGAGGCAGGGGTTGGGGGCTTTGTCCTTCCCCTTGCCCAAAGGAGGGTTTGCTCAGGGTGTGATGCCCAGAGCAGGGAAAGAAGGAGCTGAGAGGAATTTTGGTGCCTTTTCTTGCCTCTCAGTACTAGCTGGGTCTGTGTGGGAGATGGAAGACAGTCACAGCCCTCCCTGCTACCTTCTCTCTGCTCTTCCAGTGGGATTTTTAGCTTTGTGGAGCTCTTACCTTGTGTCCCCTGCCAGGCCAGTCGGAGAGCGTGCGTGATGTGCAGTTCAGCATCCGGGACTATTTCACCTTTGCTGCCACCTTCGAGAACGGGAACGTGCAGCTGTGGGACATCCGCCGGCCCGACCGCTACGAGAGGATGTTCACAGCCCACAACGGGCCTGTCTTCTGCTGTGACTGGCACCCCGAGGACAGGTGGGTGTGGGGCCTGCCCCTGCCAGCCACCCAGCCTTGCAGGACAAGAGAAACCCTGAAAACAGGATTGGGATTTTGTGAGGGAAAGCATGGTCTGGGATACTCTGTCCTCTTGTGTCAGGGGCTGTTGCTGGAAGGTAGAAGTGTAGAAGTGATTGTTGCTTTGAGCATTTGGGGTGATGTAAAGATGTTTGAGGTTTGTTTTTTGATAAATTAGGGGGGTTTGAGGCACTGGGTGTCTTATGGTTGTATATAGCAGGGTTACAGCAGCCTCTTGCTCCAGTGCTCAGCTTGAGGGAGGCACTACTTGGCTGCTCAGGGACACAGCTTGCTTGTAGTTCAGTTGTGTTTCCCTCCTGCCTTTCCTGGGAGGTTGCTGGGAAGGATCTGGAAGGAGCTGCTACAGTGTGCAAGACCCTCCTCACTCCCTGCCAGGCAGTGCTGCCACTGCTGCTGATCTTAGAGAGGCACTGAAATATGTTCAGTATGGCCTTTTCCTCTCTGCTGTGCCTGGCCAGTGGAAAGCTGAGCCAGAGGGAACTYGTCTGACTGGGATGGGCTCTAGAGGCACAGGGCCATAACTGGGGGCAGGAAGGACGTTCTGCCTGACCTGGTTGTTGTGGAGTGGAGGTGCCAGGGGAGCTCATGGGAGGATGGGATTGCAGCCCAGCTGCCTTCCTGCAGCCTGGATGTGGTCACACCTGTGGATGTGCTCACACCTGTGCTGCGAGCATTTCTGTACCACAGTGGGGACAGAGAGGTGACCACTGATCCACCCTTGTCCCAGGGGCTGGCTGGCCACGGGTGGCCGCGACAAGATGGTGAAGGTGTGGGACATGAACACGACGCGGGCCAAGGAGATCTACTGCGTGCAGACCATCGCCTCGGTGGCGCGGGTGAAGTGGCGCCCCGAGTGCAAGCACCACATCGCCACCTGCTCCATGATGGTGGACCACAACATCTACGTGTGGGACGTGCGCCGCCCCTTCATCCCCTCCGCCATGTTCGAGGAGCACAAGGACGTCACCACGGGCATCGTGTGGCGCCACCTCCACGACCCCTATTTCCTGCTCTCGGGCTCCAAGGACAGCACCCTTTACCAGCACATCTTCAAGGACGCCAGCCAGCCCATCGAGCGGGCCAACCCCGAGGGGCTGTGCTACAGCCTCTACGGAGACCTGGCCTTCGCCGCCAAGGAGAGCCTCATCTCCTCCGACTCCAACCGCAAGCCCTACATCGGCGACCGGCGCCACCCCATCTTCTTCAAGCGCAAGCTGGACCCCACGGAGCAGTTTGAGTACATCTCGTCCTCCAGCGCCCTGAGCGTGTTCGAGACGGACGTGGAGAGCGGCAGCATGGACTGGTTCGTGCACACGGCCAAGCAGTACGCGCTGGCCGGCCGGCCCCTGGCCGAGCTCTGCGACCACAACGCCAAGGTGGCCAAGGGGCTGGAGCGCAACCAGGTGAGCTCTGGGTTAGGGTTAGGGGTGCTGCTGCAGGGGGTGCTGGCCTGGGAAGGTCTGACAGGGAGTGTGTTCCACGCAGGTGGCTCAGACGTGGACGATGCTGAGGATTATCTACTCCAGCCTCGGCACCGTGTCYTCCGCGAACCTCAACCACAGCATGGGGAAGGGCAGCACTGCCCTGCCGCTCATGAACAGGTACAGGGGGTGGGAGCTGCAGGGAGCAGTGYGATGAGGGGGATAGCTCCGTGAGGGGGGAGTGGGAATGGCTCCTTGYCTGGGATGGGGTTATGGAATCACATCATGGAATACCAGAATGGTTTGGGTTGGAAGGGGTCTTAAAGCTCATCTCYTTCCACCCCTGCCYTGGCAGGGACACRTCCCATTATCCCAGGTTGCTTCAAGCCCCATCCAGCCTGCCCTTGGACACTTCCAGGGATCCAGGGACAGCCACAGCTTCTCTGAGCACCCTGTGCCAGGGCCTTCCTACCCTCCTAGGGAACAGTTTCTACATAATAACTAACCTGCTTCAGACACAGGGAGCAAGCAGGGGCAGCTCTCCCTCAGTCTCAGGCTGTGCTGGTTTGCATGTTGGCATTGTTTGAACAAAGCCATTTCCCATGTTGGTGTGGCCAGCCTGGCCTCAATCTGTGCAGCCTCACACACTGCTCCCTTCTCTCCTTCAACCAAAGTTTGGCCTGTGGTGGGGCATGAGGCTGGGACCAGCTTTGCAGTTACTGAATTCATGAATCACAGAATCTCTAATGTTGGAAAAGTGSTCTGAGATCATTCCCCCAGCAGCKCTGCCAAMGCCACCACYAAACCAAGTCCCTTAGTACCACATCTACATGATGTTGAACATCTGCAGGGCTGGAGACTCCACCACTGCCCTGGGCAGCTGTGCCAGTGCCTGACCACCCTTCCCATGAAGAAATTTTCCAAAGATCCAATCTAAACCTCCTCTGGCACATTTTGAGGCCATTTCCTCTTCTCCTGTCCGTGTTCCCTGGGAGCAGAGCCCAACTCCTCTAGTTCCCCCCTCCTGTCAGGAGTTGTGCAGAGCCACAAGGTCCCCCCGAGCCTCCTTCTCTCCAGGCTGAGCCCCTTCCCAGCTCCCTCAGCCCCTCCTGGTGCTCCAGCCCCTTCCCCAGCTCTGTTCCCTTCCCTGGACATGCTCCAGCCCCTCAATGGCCTTCCTGTCATGAGGGCCCCAAAAGTGACCCCAGGATCTGAGGTGAGGCCTCAMCAGTGCCCAGGGCAGTGATGGTGACCAAGGGCTGGGGGTGGAGGAGGTGTCTCATGGCTGGAGCTGGAACTGCTGCTGTGCAGAGGTTTTCTTCTGGAGCCTTTCCAAGGGAGAGCACAGCCCAGCTCTGCCAGCAGCTCGCTGGCGTTGTGGAGAGCCCGTTGTGGGCTGATGAAGCAGGAAAACTTGTTTTTCCTCTTCTCAATGACATAAACGTGTGGGGTGAGGACTCCAAACGAAGCTGTCAGACCTCGCAGGACCGGGTTCGCACAGTGAGTGACAGATCCTCAAATAACACCAAAGGAAACAAGCCGTGTCCTTGACCAAGCTCTGCCTCCAGCTGGGTGGCTGTGCCTGTCTGAGACACYGCAGGCAGCAGCCTGGGGAGCTGGGCTCTGCTCCAGCCCCAGCCCTTCCCCTCTCCAGCTCAGTGAAGGCCAAGCATGGTGATGCATAACTTAACAGCCAGGCACCTTGGAGCCAGGCAGCTCCTGTTCACGTGCCTCTGAGGGGAAGGAGATGGAGCCAGGAGCRTGCTCAGCTCTGGAATTCTTCAGGGAGACCTTTGCAGTGCATGTGCAGTGCCACCAGGCTTGGAGGAAGGGCTGTGAGCACGGTCACAATGTGTCTTTATTTGTAAGTCACACAGCGGAGACTGGTGCCTTCTGCCCACAAAGGGATATCWCTGTATCTCATGTTTCTCCATTCAAATTGCAACTGGACACCTGTATCCAGGCTGTTTGCTGGCTGAAATGGAAACGTTATACTCCTCTGACTGTTAAATTTGGCTTTTTTCCCCAGCTTTAATCTGAAAGACATCCCTGCTGGGCTGGGCAGRGAGTCCAGGCTGGACCGCAGCAAAGGAGAGAGCCGCACAGAAAACATCCTCATGGACTCCTCCTCCACCCTGATCAACAACGAGGGTAACGCTCCTGGCTGGGCCCAGTGCAGTCCCACAGCTCCTCCCTCCTCAGCCATAGACAGGGCATAAACTGGGACATCATCCTGTGAACTGGGGTGGCTGGACATGCTGCAGCCTCAGGGTGAAGGGCACCGTGCCCCAGGGCACTGCAGGAGGACAGCTTTCCCCCATGGCCTGGGGTGACAGTGACAGTGACAGTGGTGGGGAACTGAGCTCTGTGGCTCGGGCACAGCCTGGCATGCTGGGCAGGACACTGGGAGGTGGATCCAGTGGTGTGATGAGCTGATTTCTCTTTCCCTGGGCACGCAGACAATGAGGAGACGGAGGGCAGCGATGTCCCTGCGGATTATCTGCTGGGGGATGTGGAGGCAGATGAGGATGACCTGTACATGATGGACCATGAGAACCCACACGGTGAGCACACAGGGGGAGGTGTTGTCTGTCCCAGCTGTACAGCAATGCTGTGATGGCCCCAGCAAGGGGAGAGAATGATGGCGAGGACTCCATGGATATCAGAAGGCTAATTAATTACTTTATTACACTATATTACTCTATACATCTAAAACTGAATCTGCCAAGCAGTCAACCTTGCACACACTGCACTGAATCTCGTGACTGTCACCCAACAGTCCTGACACACACACACACACTTGGCCCTGACAGGCCAAAGAAACAAAACACCATGTGTGACAGTGTTCACAGGGGTCAGAGGATGAGGGAAGAGACGAGGACCTGACTCCATGTTTCAGAAGGCTTGATTTATTATTTTATGATATATATTATGTTAAAACTATACTAAAAGAATAGAAGAAAGGATTTCATCAGAAGGCTAGTTAAGAATAGAAAYAGAAAGAATGATAACAAAGGTTTGTGGCTCATACTTTCTGTCCAAGCCAGCTGACTGTGATTGGCCGTTAATTAGAAACAACTGCATGGCACCAATCACAGATCTACCTGTTGCATTCCAGAGCAGCAGATAATCATTGTTTACATTTTATTCTTGAGGCCTCTCAGCTTCTCAAGAGGAAAAATCTTTAAAAAAAAGATTTTTCATAAAAGATATCTGTGACAACCATGACTTTGGGTAAARAATCTCCATATTGCATTCCACMTTGGCACAAACAAAGGCACAGKAAATGATAAGAATTGTTCTTGGGAAGAATTGTGCCTTGCTTCTCTCTGTGAAGAGAAATGCAGGGCTACACAGCTGGGTTTTCTCCTGCTCATCCCTGCAGCTGAAGAGCAGGAATACAGCCTTCCCCAGGAAGCCTTCCCCCTGCGCCACGAGATCGTGGACAACCCGTCAGCCTTGGACCACCTGCAGGACAAGGCCGACTCCCCTCACGTCAGCGGCAACGAGGCCGAGACGGTGTCGCTGACCCCCGTGGAGTCCTTCTCGCTCATCTCCATCTCCCACTCCCTCTACGAGAACCGCCTGCCCTCCGACTTCTTCAACCCCATCGTGCGGGACACGCTGCTGTTCTARGCCGAGCAGGGCGACGTGCAGACAGCAGTGTCTGTGCTCATCGTGCTGGGAGAGCGCATCCGCAAGGAGATCGACGAGCAGACGCAGGTACGGCCCCTGAGGGCAGGGCTGGGGTGCAGCCCCATGGGATGGGGTCCCAGCTGGGGTTGGGGCACTCCCTTCTCCTCCAGCCCCTGGCAGGGCAGCTCCAAGGCAGGGTGAGCAGCTCCAGGGTTCTGGTTCCTGCCCCACCAGGAGTCCTGGCAGGGATTTGAGGTGGCTCTGCAGGGCCAGCATGGGGAGGTGCCCTTGCCCTGTTGATGCAGGGAAGGATGCTCTGGGGTACCTGGTGCCGATTCCCCGACTTCTGGGACTCAGGCTGGGCCCTCCCAGGGGGCTCCCCTGTTGGGGGAGACCCTCCTGGAGCAGTCTTGTGTCAGGAAAGAGAGATGCACTGGATTTTTTTGGTCTTCAAGTTCTTGTTTATTGTTACCTTATCTAGAGTTTTGCACGCTGTCCACACAAGGCTCAGCACACTGGAAAAGCACCGCAAAAATGGCCAACAATCTCTTGTTACAAGGTCATTTAAAGCTAAACTATCCAATTAAGAACTGACACCTAGATTATTTTCCCTTTTAACCCAATAACTGACCCCAAAGAGCCCGCAATGTAGACTTTTCTGCCCAATTACAAAATGCCACCCAAACCCATGGAGAAGGAGGAAGAAGAAGCATGAAGAAGAAACCCAGGATGACACCCTGTGCCCTCCATCTTGCTTCCATCCACAACATACTAAAAATCCCAAAACCTCAATTTCTCACCAAGTGATACACCTACACTAGTCTCTACAATCTATTCCACACCTTAGTGGATTCTTGTCTACTCTGGAGTTTAGGAAACTTTCTCCATGAACGAGGGTCAGAGTCAGTGCTCCCCCGGGGGTCAGGGCATCCCAGAGCAGACAGAGAAATATTCCTGGTGCCCTGGGTTTGCACAGTTCCCCAGCGTTGCAGAGCCGTTCTCCCACTGCAGGGATCAGAGGATCACAGAATGCTTTAGGTTGGAAAAGGCCTCTGAGATCATTGAGTCCAACCATTCCCCCAGCACTGCCAAGGCCACCACTGAACCATGTCCCCAAATGTCACATCAACAGCTTTTAGATCCCCCCAAGGGATGGTGACTCCACCACTGCAATGGGCAGCCTGTGCCAATGCTTGACCACCCTTTCCACGAAGAAATTCTCCCTAATATCCAAACTAAACCTCCTGTGGCACAGCTTGAGGCCATTTCCTCTTATCCTGTCCCTGTTRCCTGGGAGCAGAGCCTGARCCCCACCTGGCTCCACCCTCCTGTCAGGGACTTGTAGAGMGAGAAGGCCCCCCCYAGCCTCCRTTTCRCCAGGCTGAGCCCCCCAGGGGAATCTTGCCTTTGGGATGCAGGGCTGGGGTCCTGAGGGGGTTTCAGGGTGGGTGTGGYGGCTCAGCTGTCTGTGGCCGTCCCCAGGAGCACTGGTACACGTCCTACATCGACCTGCTGCAGCGCTTCCAGCTCTGGAACATCTCCAACGAGGTGATCAAGCTGAGCACCTGCCGTGCCATCAACTGCCTCAACCAGGCTTCCACCACCCTGCACGTCAACTGCAGCAACTGCAAGCGGCCCATGAGCAACAGGGGCTGGATCTGCGACAGGTGAGGGGGCCCAGAGGGGCTTCTGGGGGCAGGGGGATGGGGTGGGTGCCCCTGTTCCCTCTCGTTGCCCCCCGAGGGCTCTCCCTGCCCACACCCACCCGAATGTCCCCGTGCAGGTGTCGGCAGTGTGCCAGCATGTGTGCCGTGTGTCACCACGTGGTGAAGGGGCTCTTCGTCTGGTGCCAGGGCTGCAGCCACGGCGGCCACCTGCAGCACATCATGAAGTGGCTGGAGACCAGCTCCCACTGCCCCGCCGGCTGCGGCCACCTCTGCGAGTACACCTGAGCCTGCCAGAATACACCTGAGCTCCCCCAGAGCACACCTGAGCTCCCCCAGAGCACACCCGAGTCCCGAGCCCGTGGGGTGGGGCAGGGGAGCAGCAGGGCCCTGCCCGGTTCCCCTGGCATTGCCCTCTCTGTATTTATTTGTGTAAATAAGGGCTGTGGGGGCACCCCCTGCCCGGCCGTTTTTTACTGGATTAAAACAAACCAGCAGTTGATTCGAGCCTTGATTCCTGTCTTTGCTTCGCCTGGATTCAGTGACCCCTGGGATGGGTCCCGTCCCGTCCCCGGTGTCCCCATGCTGTTGTCCCCTTGTGCCGGGGGGCCACCTTAAGCCGTGAGGTGGGGCTCGCTTTCCGCTGCCCCTTTAAGTGATGGCCCTTACCGGGACCCGTAGCGAGACGCCCAACCAATGACCGTGTCAACTGTGTGTTCGCGATGCATGCCGGGAATTGTAGTTCCCGGTGTCTCCGGTGCCGGTCCCCATGGCGGCGGCGGCGCGGCTGCTGCCGCTGCTGCTGCTGCCGCTAGGCTGGGTCCGGCCCGGCGCCTGCACCGACCCTCCGAGCGGCGGCTGGTAAGGGCAGGGGCTGCCCCGGGAGCGGTCCCTGTGCCGGTCCTGGTGCCGGTGCCGAGCGGAGTCTCCCGTTACAGGCTGGCGGGCACGGTGCCGGAGGAACCACGCTGCACCGTGGAGCGAGCCGATGCCTCCCTCACGTACTCCCTCTTCCTGCAGCGGTACGGGGGACCCGGCACGGTCCCGGTGCCGAGCCAGGGGGCCGGGGGCAGTTCCGGTGCACCGGGCGGGCTAACGGGGAGCGGCGGGGAGAACTGGGGGGGCAGAGCCGGGAGTCGCGGGGGAGAACCTGGGGGAAGGTGGTGGGGACGGACCCCGGTGCCCCGGGGGTGGTTTGGAGTCAGTGCCGATGCCCCGGGGTGGGTCGGGGCCGGTCCCGGTYTCCCGGGATGGGTCCGTGCCGGTCCCCGTGCTCCGCCCGTGCGGGACCCCGCTGGATGCCGCCCCCAGGTTCGCCTTCTCCCGGCCGGTGATCCTCGGTGGGGTCACGGACAATTCGGTGAGTGCCGCGGGGGGACCGGGCTGGGACGCACCTGCCGGTGCCCCGGGAGCGGCGGCAGCATCCCGGCTCCCCGCGCTCCATCCGCAGGCCTTCCGAGCCCTCTGCACCCGGGAGAAGCTGCTGGCGGCCTTCGGGCCCTTCCCGGTGCGCCTCAGCACGGCCAACACCTACTCGTATCCGTTAAAGGTGAGCGCGGGCCGTGCCAGCCCGCGGGGCTGCCGCGCTCATCCTCCGTTTCCGCTCATCCCCTCCGTTCCCCGCTCATCGCCTCCCGTTCCCGTCACCTTCTCCGTTCCCCGCTCATCCCTCTGTTTCCGTTCCCCGTTCATCTCCCCCCCGTCCCCGTTCATCCTCCGTTCCGCCGTTCATCCCTCCCCCGTTCGCGTTCATCCTCCAGTTCCCGGGCAGTGGATGTGCCGTTCCAGGAGTACGTGGAGCACCTGCTGAAGCCACAGGACCCGGCCCGGCTGGGCAGCGGTGAGTAGTGCCCAGGGGTTGGGTAGTGCCCAGCGGTGGGTGGTGCCCAGCGGTGGGTAGTGCCCAGCGGTGGGTAGTGCCCAGCGGTGGGTGGTGCCCAGGTGTGAGTAGTGCCCAGCAGTGGCTGGTGCCCGGTGGTGGGTGGTGCCCAGCAGTGGGTGGTGCCCAGCAGTGGGTGGGTAGTGCCCAGCAGTGGGTGGGTAGTGCCCAGCGGTGGGTAGTGCCCAGCAGTGGGTGGTGCCCAGCAGTGGGTAGTGCCCACGGTGGGTGGTGCCCAGCAGTGGGTGGTGCCCAGCAGCGGGTAGTGCCCAGCAGTGGGTGGGTAGTGCCCAGCAGTGGGTGGTGCCCAGCAGTGGGTGGGTAGTGCCCAGCAGTGGGTGGTGCCCAGCGGTGGGTGGGTAGTGCCCAGCCGTGGGTAGTGCCCAGCAGTGGGTGGGTAGTGCCCAGCAGCGGGTAGTGCCCAGCAGTGGGTGGTGCCCAGCAGTGGGTAGTGCCCACGGTGGGTGGTGCCCATGGTGGGTGGTGCCGTCCCGCCCCCCGCAGCCCCCTCCCCTGGCCGGGCTCAGCTCCCGTGTRCCCCCAGACACCCTCTACTTCTTCGGGGACAACAACTTCACCGAGTGGGGGCCCCTGTTCCAGCAGTATGTGCCCCCTCCCTTCCGCATCCCGGGCACCAGCCCCGCCTACAGCTTCGGGATCGCAGGTGGGACTGGGACCCCATCCAACCCCACCCACTCCACTCCCATCCCACTCCCATCCCAATCCCATCCCAAATCCCCATTCCCACTCCCATCCCAACCCCCATCCCAATCCCGTCCCAACCCCATCCCAATCCCATCCCAGTCCCATCACAGTCCCACCTGCGATCCCGAAGCTGTAGGCGGGGCTGGTGCCGGATGCGGAAGGGAGGGGCACATACTGCTGGAACAGGGCCCCCACTCGTGAAGTTGTTGTCCCGAAGAAGTAGAGGGTGTCTGGGGGACACGGGAGCTGAGCCCGGCCGAGGGAGGGGCTGCGGGGGGCGGACGGCACCACCACCATGGGCACCACCCACGTGGCACTACCCACTCTGGGCACCACCCACTGCTGCGCACTACCGCTGCTGGGCACACCCCCACTGCTGGGCACTACCACGGCTGGCACTAGCCACCACCGCTGCACCAACCCACTGCTGGGCCACTACCCACCCACTGCTGGGCACCACCCACTTGCTGGGCACTACCCACCCACTGCTGGGCACTACCCGCTGCTGGCACCCCACTGCTGGGCACCACCCACGTGGGCACACCACTGCTGGGCACCACCCACTGCTGGCACTACCCACCGCTGGGCACTACCCACCCACTGCTGGGCACTACCCACCCACTGCTGGGCACCACCCACTGCTGGGCACCACCCACCACCGGCACCAGCCACTGCTGGGCACTACTCACACTGGCACCACCCACCGCTGGCACTTACCCACCGTGGGCACTACCACCGCTGGGCACCACCACCGCTGGGCACTACCCAACCCCTGGGCACTACTCACGCTGCCCAGCCGGGCCGGGTCCTGTGGCTTCAGCAGGTGCTCCACGTACTCCTGGAACGGCACATCCACTGCCCGGGAACTGGAGGGATGAACGGGCGAACGGAGGGCCATGAACGCGGAACGGAGGATGAACGGGGGAACGCGGGGGGATGATGAACGGGGAACGGGAACCAGAGGGATGAGCGGGGAACGGAGGGAAGGTGAACGGGAACGGGAGGCGGATGAGCGGGGAACGGCAGGGAGATGAGCGGAAACGGAGGATGAGCGCGGCAGCCCCGCGGGCGGGCACGGCCCGCGCTCACCTTTACGGTACGAGTAGGTGTTGGCCGTGCTGAGGCGCACCGGGAAGGGCCGAAGGCCGCCAGCAGCTTCTCCCGGGTGCAGAGGGCTCGAAGGCCTGCGGATGGAGCGCGGGGAGCCGGGATGCTGCCGCCGCTCCCGGGGCACCGGCAGGTGCGTCCCAGCCCGTCCCCCCGCGGCCTCACCGAATTGTCCGTGACCCCCGAGGATCACCGGCCGGAGAAGGCGAACCTGGGGCGGCATCCGCGGGTTCCGCCACGGGCGGAGCACGGGGACCGGCACGGACCCATTCCCGGGATACCGGACCGGCCCCGACCCACCCCGGGCATCGGCACTGACTCCAAAACCACCCCGGGGCACCGGGGTCCGTCCCACCACCTTCCCCCAGGTTCTCCCCCGCGACTCCCGGCTCTGCCCCCCAGTTCTCCCGCCGCTCCCCGTTAGCCCGCCCGGGTCACCGGAACTGCCCCCGGCCCCCTGGCTCGGCACCGGGACCGTGCGGTCCCCGTACCGCTGCAGAAGAGGGAGTACGTGAGGGAGCATCGGCTCGCTCCACGGTGCAGCGTGGTCTCCTCCGGCACCGTGCCCGCCAGCCTGTAACGGGAGACTCCGCTCGGCACCGGCACCAGGACCGGCACAGGGGACCGCTCCCGGGGCAGCCCCTGCCCTTACCAGCCGCCGCTCGGAGGGTCGTGCAGGCGCCGGGCCGGACCCAGCCAGCGGCAGCAAGCAGCAGCGCAGCAGCCGCGCCGCCGCCGCCATGGGGACCGGCACCGGAGACACCGGGAACTACAATTCCCGGCATGCATCGCGAACACACAGTTGACACGGTCATTGGTTGGGCGTCTCGCTACGGGTCCCGGTAAGGGCCATCACTTAAAGGGCAGCGAGAAGCGAGCCCCACCTACGGCTTAAGTGGCCCCCCGGACAAGGGGACAACAGCATGGGGACACCGGGGACACCCAGGGACGGGACCCATCCCAGGGGTCACTGAATCCAGGCGAAAGCACAGACAGGAATCAAGGCTCGAATCAACTGCTGGTTTGTTTTAATCCAGTAAAAACAGGCCGGGCAGGGGGTGCCCCCACAGCCCTTATTTACACAAATAAATACAGAGAGAGGCAATGCCAGGGAACCGGGCAGGGCCCTGCTGCCTCCCTGCCCCACCCCCGGCTCGGGAGGCTCGAGCTCGTGTGCTCTGGGGGAGCTCAGGTGTTTCTGGCAGGCTCAGGTGTACTCGCAGAGGTGGCCGCAGCCGGGCGGGGCAGTGGGAGCTGGTCTTCAGCCACTTCATGATGTGCTGCAGGTGGCCGCCGTGGCTGCAGCCTTGGCACCAGACGAAGAGCCCCTTCACACGTGGTGACACACGGCACACATGCTGGCCACTCGCGACACCTGCACGGGGACTTCGGGTGGTGTGGGCAGGGAGAGGCCCTCGGGGGCAAGAGAGGGAACAGGGGCACCCACCCCATCCCCCTGCCCCAGAAGCCCCTCTGGGCCCCCTCACCTGTCGCAGATCCAGCCCCTGTTGCTCATGGGCCGCTTTGCAGTGCTGCAGTTGACGTGCAGGGTGGTGGAAGCTGGTTGAGGCAGTTGATGGCACGGCAGGTGCTCAGCTTGATCACCTCGTTGGAGATGTTCCAGAGCTGGAAGCGCTGCAAGCAGTCGATTAGGACGTGTACCAAGTGCTCCTGGGGACGGCCACAGACAGCTGAGCCTCCACACCCCACCCTGAAACCCCCTCAGGACCCCAGCCCTGCATCCAAAGGCAAGATTCCCCTGGGGGGCTCAGCCTGGGGAAAAGGAGGCTTGGGGGGCCTTGCTCACCTCTACAAGTCCCTGACAGGAGGGTGGAGCCAGTGGGGGTCAGGCTCTGCTCCCAGGGAACAGGGACAGGATAAAGGAAAATGGCCTCAAGCTGTGCCACAGGAGGTTTCAGTTTGGATATTAGGGAGAATTTCTTCGTGGAAAGGGTGGCAAGGCATTGCGCACAGGCTGCCCATTGCAGTGGCGGAGTCACCATCCCTTGGGATACTAAAAGCTGTTGATGTGACATTTGGGGCACTGGTTCAGTGGTGGCCTTTGGCAGTGCTGGGGAATGGTTGACTCAATGATCTCAGAGCTTTCCAAAC
>NDFG01000141.1:1748065-1759822 GCA_002167245.1 Sporophila hypoxantha
TTGGGACGGGATTGGGACAGGGTTGGGCCGGGACTCGTGGCTCTCCCCAGCACCACCCCTCCGCTCCCACCAGGCTCAGGCTCTGGTGTTCCCTTCCACTGGCACGGSCCTGGTTTCTCCGAGGTGATTTTCGGCAGGAAGGTGAGAGCTGAGCCCTAGGGGAAGGAAGGATTTGGGGAGGGGGCAGAGAAACAAGCCCTTCCCAGGTGCCCCTGAGCCCGAGGGGAATTGGGAGGGGCATTGGGAGGGGCATTGGGAGGGGCTGTGCCCGCGGTGTTTTCCAGCGCTGGTTTCTGTACCCGCCGGATCGAACCCCGCACTTCCACCCCAACGAGACGACACTGGCCTGGCTCCAGCACACGTACCCCACGCTGCCCCCGGCCCAGCGCCCGCTGGAGTGCACCCTGCGCCCCGGSGAGGTGAGGCCAGGGCTGAGGGAACCCCAGGCTCCCCAGCCAGAGCCGTGGYACCCCACTGGTGTCCCCTGCAGGTGCTGTACTTCCCTGACCGCTGGTGGCACGCCACACTCAACCTGGACACCAGCGTCTTCATCTCCACCTTCCTGGGCTAGGGCTGGCAGGGACGAGGACACGTCACCACCGTGCCAGCCAGGCCAGGAGCTCCAGCTCCTGCCACCCTCAGGGACAGGACACTGGTATTGGGACCAACTGCCTGAGAAAGTTCTGGTTTTCACTGTCTTTGCCCTCCCCCTCGGATTAAAGTTGTTCTACTGAAGCACGGTGTGTTGCCACATCCCTGGAGCAAACCTGGTCCCCATGGGATGGCACCAATTCCCCAGCCAGGATATCCCCACAAATGGCTGCTGTGAACCACTCCAGATCCTTTTCCACGTTTATTGCTGAACTTTTTTTATTCTTTTTATATATATATATATATTTTTAATGGACATTGGCAAACTTCCAGAGGGCACTGAAAAGCCAGGCAGGCCGTCGGCCGACCGAAACGCTGGAACCTCAGTTGGATGCAAATCTGTTGGTTATTTTTMGTGGGGTTTTTAAAGGATTTCATTAAAAGGAACAAGAACTTTAACCCAGGTGGTTGTTCTTAGGYAACCACAGTCCCAGTGGGGAAGGGGAGGTGGGAACCAGCCCCTTCCAGCCCTGGGGCAGTTGTTTCCCAGGAAAAGCCAGAGGGTGCAGCAGCATCCCGGTAAGTGGCTGTTTACTGGGAAGAGGACCAACCCTGGCCAGGCAGGAGGTGGAAGGAGGAGGAAACAACTCTAAACACAGGGAAGGACGGGGCTCCAGGTGCTCATCCCGGCGAGCCCCTGTGGCAGCCCCTGGAGCGGGCCGTGCTCCGTGGGAACTGTGGCTGCCCTGGCTGAGGGGGTGACAGACACGGTGGTGAGGCCACTGCCGAGGAGCCAGCATTCCAAGCCCCGGGCAGCTCCTGGAGCGGGACAGGGGAGCCAGGGAGCCGCGGTGCCCGCCCCGCCGCTGCGGCTCCTCGGCAAGGGGACGTGGTGCCGTGCCCTCGCCCAGCGCCAGGCCCGGGGCAGAGCGGGGACAGCCCGAGAGCGAGTAAGGCACGGTGCCAGCCCGGGGAGAGCCGGCTGTGCCAGGGCACCGGGCGGCCCCGGTCCCTCAGTAATCCTCCACCCAGCCGTTCTCRGAGATGAACGCGTCTATCACCTCCTTCATGGCGAGGTTGGGGATCAGCTGGTCCTGGGTCAGGGGGCTCCGCGTCACCGGGTCGAAATGCCCCACGCGCTGCAGGGGAGGAGGTGTGGCAGAACCGGTTACTCCACGTGCCCGGGCTCGGCCCCGGGGCGCGGGTGGCCATGAGGCCAGCGCCGTGTGGCATCTGCCCCAGCAACCGGGCACCTGCCTGTGGCAAGGGGAGAGCCCTGGGAGGTGCCTCCCAGCAGGATGAGGGCAGGCCGAGCTGCGAGACCCCTGCCAAGAGCCGCCTCCGCTTTGGGCAGGGCCCGGCAGRGCCTGCTCCTCAGGGAGCTGCCCGGGCAGGTTACTGGGAGCAAACCCAAGGAGCCTGCGGAGCCCTGAGCTAAGCAAAAAGATGCCTTCCCACCCAGGCAAGGCCCTGAGAAAGCCCCCTGCCCCTGGCCTGGTGGTACCTGGAGATGCTCCTCAATGTCCTTCCTGTCATAGGTGATCCCGCTGGGCGTGATGCAGGGCTCTCTCATCAGCTCAAAACTGATCTTCCCACACAGGTAGTCAGGGATGTCCCGCTTCTGGCATGAGAGAGGCACAGCTGGGTCAGGAAAGTGGRCTGGGAGGTGGTGCTGGCTCAGAGCAGGGAGCAGGGTACACAGCAGGTTTACAGGAGCACAGGCTCAGCCACACTCACCTTCCTCTTCTCATCCACCTGGGAGAAGAGCTCGTCCATGTCTGCCAGGTATTTGTCCTGAAAGAGAAGCCCTTGAGGACAAGGGGTCCCTGGTGTGCAGGGGCTACAGGTCCCCAGGGAGGGCCCAAAGCCTCCACRGTGGGCCTTGGTGGCCCCTCTGCCTGTGCAGCTCCTGGCTGAACCTGGCAGGTGTGATCCAGCTTACAAATAACCTTCCTTTGTGGGCCTATTTTTATCTGGGATTAGTCCCCAGCACCCAGACCCACATGTGGCCYAGAGGCACTTGTGTTTCCTCAGGGAACAACAGGCACAGCAGGTGTCACTGCTGCCAGGCTGGGACAAGAGGTGACAGAGCAGAGGAAGCCATCACAGGGGGCCACAACAGCCCTGCAGTGGTGGCTCGAGCTACAGAATGAAGGCTACTGTGCTGTGTCCCAAGGTCTCCCAGCTTTCACCTGCAAAGCTGCAGCCCTGCAGCTTCCCTGGCTGCAGCAGAGCATGAGGATGGGGATGGGGATGGGATGAGGAAGGCCCAAGCCCCCCACTCACGTGTTTGGCCTCGATGCTGGCCAGCTGAACACGGCTCCGGCTCTCGTCTGTGTTCTCCTCCTGCTGAGTCTTTCGGCACTCCGCCAGCTCCCTAGGACAGAGCGGGACATCAGCAGGATGGGGGACATTGTCACTCCCTTCCCTGCTGCAGGGACACCTCACACAGAGCTGTGARAGCCTGGTGGCACTCAAATAGCCCCTCCAGGAGCCCCGGTACCTCTCCTTCTCGGCCACGATCAGCTTGGTCAGGTGGGAGTGCAGCTCGTTCTCCTGGTTGATGCGCTTCTCCTCGATGCTGTTCCAGCGCTTCTTCTTGGCGATGCGCAGCGCGCTGGGGATGTCGTCCCCGAAATTCAGCCGCTGCTCCTTGGCCAGGTTGTACGCTGAGGAGAGAYAGGGCACCTCAGCACCAGCAGCAGCGTCCCTGTCACCCTCCCTGGCCCTTTCCCAGCAGCCAGCCAGGAGCAGGGGACAGTGGCAGCGTGCCCGCTCACCTCTCTGCAGGTTGGCGATGGCCTCGTCGTAGTTTTCCATCTCCATCTGGCACTGGCCCAGGAAGAAGTGAGCCTTCACCGACTGCCCGTCCAGCTCCAGCGCCCGCTTGCAGTCGGCCAGCGCCTTGTCGTGCTGCTGCATCTTCAGGTAGCACAGCGCCCGGTTGGTGTAGTACACGGCCACCAAGGGGTTCCGGTTCTGCGGGGACAGGCCCATGTTGGTGGCGGCGGCAGGGCCAGGACGTGCTGGGTGACAGCCGGGTGACAGCCCGGTGACTCGGTGAGCCAGCGGCGCGGTGCTGTCACCCTGGGCAGGGAGGGCCAGCAGTGCCAGCCGGGGCGTGCACCCCGTGGGGAGGGGCTGCCGTGGATTGGGGACAGGCTGGGGACGGTCCCCATAGGGCAGCCCGTGTCCCTGCCCCCAGAGGGGACTGTCCCCCTGGCACCCCGACTGTCCCAGGGTGGCTCTGCCCTACTCAGCACAGCCCAGGGACAGTGCAGGGTTTAGGGGAAACAGACTCGGGGTGGGGGCACTCTGCGGAGGGGGTGTAGGGCTTGGAGGCAAGCTTGGAGTTGGGTGGGGGACAGGATGGGCTTGAGAGGGGACCAGGGCCGGGGGGTGCCTGGGCCAGGCCRGGGGCGGGGGAATCAGGCCCAGAGCTGTGTCCAGCCCCCACAGGAGGAGCCAGGCCCGGTGAGGGAACAGTGGCCAGATTAAAAGGGTCCCATCTCAGGGGTACCTTGGCCAGGCCCTGAGGAAGAACAGTGCCCAGCCCAAGGGGGTTCCACCCTGGTGATACCCAGGCCAGGGCCTGATGTCCAGCCTGGGGGAAGGCCCATCTTGTGGGCGTCAAGGCCCAGAGTGTGGCGGGGGTGTCCCTTCCTGGGGACCCCACCCCAGGGTTGGCCAGGCCGGCTCCGGGAGGGCGTCCAGGCCGAGGGGGACGTTCCAGCCCGGGCCATCGAGGCCAGGGGGAGGTCGGTGTGTCCCGTCCGCGGGGACTCCTGTCCCGGGGCACCCAGGCCGGGCCCTTGGGGCGGCGGTGCGGGTGTCCCCTCCCCGGTGCTCCCGTCCCGGGGGCCGCTGGGACTCACGATGGCGCGGCCGTAGCAGGCGGCGGCCTCGGGGTACTTGCGGCCGCCGAAGAGCCGGTTGCCCTGCTCCTTGTGCTCCTGCGCGCTGTGGCTCTTCTCGGGGCTGCCGCCGCCCGCACCCCCCGCGGCCGGCCCCGCCGCGCCGGGCCCCGCCGCGCCGCCCTCGCGCTCCTCCTTGCCCTTCATGGCGCGGCCCGGGCCGGCGCTGGGGCCGCGGCTCCGCTGGCTCGGGCGGCCCCGGCGGCTCCGGCTCCGCCGCTCCGGCCGCGCACTGCGACAGCGCCGCTTCCGGGGCGGGGCCTGGGGGCGGGGCCTGCTGGGCTAGAATGGGGCGTGGCTTGCTGTGAGAGGGCGGGGCCTCTGGGAAGGGACGGGCTGCCGAGCGGAGGGCGGGAGGCTAATTTGAAAAGAGAGGGGTGGGGCTACATTTTGGGGCGTGGTCTGGTCGGGCAGGGCGAGACGTAGGCGCGTTATAAGGGGCCGGAGCTAAGAAGGGGAGACATCCGGGGGCGTGGTCACGTGGGAGAGTGGGCGTGGCCTGAGTGCTGTTTATTGGCGTTGAACAGGGATGGATGGATGGATGGATGGAATGGATGATAGGATGGATGGATGATGGATGGATGGATGGTATGGAGTGGTATGGATGGCATGGATAGGATGGAATGGATGGAAATGGATGGAATGGAATGGATGGATGGATGGATTGGATGGATGGATGGATTGGATGGATGGATGGATGGATGGATGGATGGATGGATGGATGGATGGAACTGGATTGGATGGATGGGTGGATTGGGTGATGGGTGGATGGGTTGGAATAGGATGGGATTGGTGGTGAGGTTCATGGGGTCGAAGCAGGGTTTGACTGGAGGGCAGGGGCACGGAGAGGGAACGCAGGAGGATGGGTGAGGGGGCCTGGCTGGAGGGCACCAAGGGTGCAAAGGGGATGTTGGGGGTGGTGAGAGGCTCCAGGGAGAAGAGCATGGCCATGTGAGCTGAATGGGGGTGGGCAATGGGGGAGCTGGATAAGGGGTGGTGTGAATGGGGGTAGCGGGGTGGGTAGGGGGTGCAAGGTGTGTCAATAGGGAGTGCAAGCGGTGTGGAGGGGAGGCTCAGTGCCTGCAGCCAGCCCTAGTGCGTGCGGCGGGCGGGGCTGGGACCAAGGGGGTGTCTCAGTGCACGCCCGCGCCGCACCCTGTGCCCCCCGCACCAGTGTAGCCCCGCGCTGGCAAGCACCGACGGGCTCGGAGGTGCCGCTCCAAAAGCTGATGCCAGGAGTTTTTCTGGCTCCAGTAAGCCCCGAGTCGGCCGCTGTGCCTTCACCCCGGCCCCCGGGCAGCCCAGCCGCCCCCCCCCCCCCCCCCCCCCCCCCCCCCCCCCCCCCCCCCCCCCCGCCCCCCCCCACGCCCCCCCCCCGCCCTCCCCCCCCCCCCCCCCCCCGCGCCCCCCCCCCCCCCCCCACCCCCCCCCACCCACCCCCACCCCCCCACCACCCCCCCACCCCCCACCCGCCCCCTCGCCCCCCCCCCCCCCACCCCACCACCCCCCCCACCCCCCCCCCACCCCCCCCACCCACCCCACCCCCACCCACCCCCACCCCCCCCCCCCCCCACCACCACCCCGCCCCCCCGGAGCACCATGGCCCTGCCTCCATCAGGGACCCCAAACCCCTCCCCCACACTGAGACACGAGCCCCCGCAGCTGTGCAAAAATATTTATTTATACTACCAAAAAGGTCTGGGGGGGGTTTAAGCGGGGCAACCCCCGCGCCCCCATCCCGGGGCAGCCCCCGGTCCCGGGAGGGCGGCGGGGGCCGGGCGGGGCGGGGGGCCGTGCCGCCGAGGGCAACCGCCAAACAACGGATCGTGCGCGATCTCAGCTGGTTCCTGCCGGTCGGTCCCACGTCCTTCTTCTCGTGTAAATGGCCTCTTAATCTTTTATTTATATTTATTTGGCATAGGAAAGAATAAAGTCGCTCCTCTGTTTGGCACCAATGCTCTTCCGTGTGAAAGTGGCAGGTCCTGGGGGCAACAAAGCGGCTCCCCACCCTGGGACAGGGGTCCGGGAGACGGGGGGTCCCGCTGGCCCGGCTCCCGCCGAGGGCCGCGTTTCCGAGCCCCGCGGCCCCCGGGGGCCGTTGGCGGTGGCCGGGAGCAGGGCCGGAGCTGCTTTGGGGACGGGGCTGGGGCGGGGGGCGGCAGGGGCCCGGTGGGGGCGCAGCCGGGGCGGGGGGCGGCGCGATCGCCTAGCACCGAGGGACAGGCGGGCGGGGGGGGGCCTGTCCCCGATGTCCACGCGCGGAGCGGCCCCAGCCCCTCCAAGACCGGGGTCGGAAACCAAAAATAGCCGCGGGGCCGGGGCGGGGGCGGCGGGCTAGGGCGGGGGGGGGATCTGAGCCCCAGCAGTCGTAAGGCGAAGATGGTTTTTCCCCCCCCCCAAGAAAAAAAAGAAACGGCGAAGAGCCAGAGAAGGTCGGCGTAGGACAGCAGCAGCACCCACCAGCCGCACTGGTCCTGCCAGGCTCTCCTCGTAGCTGCGCAGGATGGTCAGCCCATGCTGATCGCCCACGATGGCCCCGCCAGGTGCGCCATGAACGCTGGGCTGCGGGCCCCGAGGCCGGCAGCGGCGGGGAGAAGCGGAGCGCAGAACGGCGCGAAGCGACCTCGGAGCTCACTGCGGACAGCGCAGGGCTGGCCGTCGGCGGGCAGCGCGGCCGGGGGACGGGGGCGGTACTCACTGCACACCATGCCGCCAGCAACCATCCGCAGCAGCTTGTAGGACAGCGCATCCCGGCCCAGTTTGCCGGGATATGGCAGGGAGAAGGGAGGGGAGGGAGGCGAGGGAGGGAATGGATTGGATGGATCGGATGGCATGGATGGTGATGGATGGATGGATGGAATGGAATGGATGGATGGCATGGATGGATGGATGGATGGCATGGATGGATGGATGGATGGATGGAATGGATGGATGGGTTGGGTGGGTGGGTGGATGGCATGGATGGATGGAGGGAAATGGATGGATTGATGGGTGGATGGATGGATGGATGGATGGATGATGGATGGATCGGATGGATGGGGGGAGTGGATGGATGGATGGATTGAAGGGATGGACAGGGATTGATGGAATGGATGGATGGATGGAAGGATGGATGGATGGATGGATGGATGGAACTGGATGGATGGATGGAAAAGAAAAGAGATGATGGGCTGGCCACCCAGTGATGGCTCCAGCACCGAGGTGGGTGCTTTCTGCCAGAAGCCCAAGGGAGTGGGCTCCATGGGAGCCCTCTCAGGCCCCAGCTCCTCCCCACCCACACCCACTCCATGATGTCACCCAAGGTGGTCCCCCTGTGACAGTGCCACCCCTAATGCCACCCACAGAATCCCCCCACCACTGCTGCCCCTCCCACAGTGCCAGCCACCCCATGGCATCCCCCCCTAATGTCCCACCACCCTGCCCAACCTGCAGACAGTTCCCATCCCCATTGTCACCCCATGGCATCCCCGAGCATGCTGCCCACCCTACAGAGCCATCCCCCCTGTCCCCCCCTGTGTCCCCTGGCTGACCATGACGACGTTGGCGAGGTGAGCAGAGCAGAGGGCGTAGACCCCCCCCGAGCCCCCGACCAGGGGCGCCCTCATGTCCGTGATGGAGACGGTGAGGGAGCCTGGGGGCACAGACAGGGCTCAGCATGGGGCCTRGCCCCCACAGCATTAATTAATTACTGCCTACATTAATTAATTACAGCCTGCATCGCCCCCCAGCCCCTGGCCAAGCGGCGCTGGCACTGCCGGCAGAGCCCAGCGTCCCCACCAAACTCGGCGTGCCCCTCCCGTGCCCTCCCCGGGCTGGTGACAGGGACGGACGGGGGGACGGGGACGGTGCCCCCAGGGCAGCACCCACCTGCCAGYACCCCGGCCAGGTAGAGGAAGCTGATGCGCAGGATGCCGTGCACCATCTCCAGGGGCACCCCGATCATCAGCTGCAGGAGGGCGTTGAACCCCAGCTGCTCCAGCCTGCCCGGGCACAGCAGGGGACGGGGGGCTCAGCCTGTGCAGCCCCCGGGTGCCCCCCGTGCCCCGCGGCAGGACCTACCCCACGTGCATGAACATGTAGGTGAGGAAGCGCCAGGCGCGCGCCCGGTGCCCGGGGTGATAGACCAGGGGGCTCTTCATGTACTCGGGGTGGTAGGTCTGCAGCACCCACTTGTTCAGCCGCGCCCCGTAGCACAGGAACACGATGATCTGTGACAAACCCCGGGGCTGTCACCCCCCTGCACCCCACACCTGAGCCCCACGGGGTGTCAGAGCTGGGGTCAGCCATCCCCGCTGCCCTGGGCATCACAAACAGGGCCCTCCATCCCTTCACCCCAGGGTGAGTCCACCAAGGGCTCCAGGACATCGCAGCTGGGGTCACCCATCCCTTCTACCCTGGATCTGAGCCCSTCCCCGGGTCCCATCCATGGGCACAAGGACATCACAACTGGCATCACCCATGCCCTCTGTCCGGGTCTCAGCACCACCATGGACASCAGGACACCACCACGGGGGTCACCCAACCCCTCACCCCATATCTGAGCCCCTCTGTGGGCACCAGAACAGCACAGCTGGGGCCACCCAGCCCCACTGCTCCAGGTCTGAGCCAGCCACGTGGGCACAGAGATGCCACAGCCAGGGTGCCACATCCCTTCATGCCGGCTCTGTGTGCACAGGAGCTCACAGATCCCTCCATGCCGGCTCTGTGTGCACAGGAGCTCCCAGATCCCTTTGTGCCGGCTCTGGGTGCACAGGAGCTCACAGATCCCTCCATGCCAGCTCTGTGGGCACAGGAGCTCACAGATCCCTCCATGCCGGCTCTGTGTGCACAGGAGCTCACAGCCAGGGTCACAGATCCCATCATGCCGGCTCTGTGTGCACAGGAGCTCACAGATCCCATCATGCCAGCTCTGTGTGCACAGGAGCTCACAGATCCCTTCGTGCCGGCTCTGGGTGCACAGGAGCTCCCAGCCGGGCTCATCCCTGCCCTCCCCGATCCCTGCCGAGCTCTCGGGCCGGGCCCGGCGGTGCCCGCACCTGGGTGAGGGTGACGGCGGCCATGAACACGGGCGGGGGGCAGGTGCGGTGCTGGTAGAAGTACCAGCGGCGGTCCATCTCGCAGGGCAGGATCTCGTAGGCCACGTAGCGGACGAAGCGTTTGTAGATGCCGAGGCCGGTCTCGTCCAGCAGCACGTCGCGGGGCAGCGCCCGCTGCCCGTTGGCGATGGCGCGCTTGAAGCTGCTGGAGCGCTTGCTGCTGATCTGCGGGGAGAGGCCGTGCCCGGGGCAGCTCGGGAGCCCCGGCCCCGTGCCGCCCCCGGTGCCACCCCCGGTGCCACCCCCGGTGCCACCCGTGCCAGGACAGACCCTGGGCACCCCCGCTGCCCGCCCCCCGCCCCGGGAGGCGCCCGGTGCCCACCCCGGGCTGGCACCCGCCCCGTGCCCGTGCCCGCCCGGCACTGACCAGGTCTACCAGCTCCTGGTAGCAGACCTGGCCCTCGTCGTTGCCCTGTGCCAGGGCCACCAGCATGTCGAGCTTGGCGGGGTCCAGGGGCAGCTCATGGCTGTGCACCAGGCTGGCGAAGGTCTCCACGCCGATGAAGCCGGTGTTCTCGGGGTCCAGCTGCGGGCACGGCACCGAGCATCACCGCGGTGCCACGGCTGTGCCTCCCGGCTCGCCTGGGGACGCCTCCCGGTGCCCCTGGCTCCATGGCTCCTGTCCCTGCCTCCGCGGGGGACGCCGCAGCCCACAGCAGCCCCGGGCCGTGCCCCGAGAGGTGCCCTGTACCCTGTGCCCCGAGAGGTGCCCTGTGCACTGTGCCCTGTGCCGTGCTCTGAGAGGTGCCCTGTGTCCTGTGCCCTGTGCCATGCCCCGGGAGGTGCCCTGTGCCGTGCCCCGAGAGGTGCCCTGTGCCCCGAGAGGTGCCCTGTGCCCTGTGCCTCGTGCCGTGCTCTGAGAGGTGCCCTGTGTCCTGTGCCCTGTGCCATGCCCCGGGAGGTGCCCTGAGCCCTGTGCCCTGAGAGGTGCCCTGTGTCCCGTACCGTGCCCCGAGAGGTGCCCTGAGCCCTGTGCCGTGCCCCCCTGTGCCCTGTGCCGTGCCCCGAGAGGTGCCCTATGCCCTGAGAGGTGCCCTGAGCCCTGTTCCGTGCCCCCCCTGTGCCCTGTGCCGTGCCCCCCCGTGCCACGCTGCCGCCCTGCCGTGCCGCTGTCCCCGTCTCCCCGGGCGCAGCCAACACTCTCCCACTCAGTTATTTCTCGCCGCCAGCAGCCTGCCAGCCAGGAAGCCACCAAGCTAAACACACGCGCAGCCCTGGCACCAGCCTCCTCCTCCTCCTCCTCCTCTTCTCCTCCTCCTCCTCCTCCCGCTCCTCCCGCCGCCCTTGCCGCTGGATCCACCGCGCCCTGCCCGGGCACCGTGTGCCATCCCGGGGCACCGTGTGCCATCCCGGGGCACCGTGTGCCATCCCGGGGCACCGTGTGCCATCCCGGGGCACCGTGTGCCATCCCCGGAGCACTGTGTGCCATCCCCGGAGCACCGTGTGCCATCCTGGGGCACCGTGTGCCATCCCGGGGCACCGTGTGCCATCCCCGGGGGTCCCAGAGCGGGCCGGGCACCCCGAGCCCTCCGGGGACAGCACCCACGGGCACCCAGAGCCACGGGGTGCCCCACACGGGACCGCTCATGGGTGGCACGGGAGGGTGCAGATGGGGAGGGGGCACCCACGGCCGGAGCGCAGCCCCTGCAGTCACCCCGAGGCCCTGGGGGTTTGCTCCTTGCTCCTGCAGGGAGGGAAACGCGGGAGAGGAGCCTCGTCCTCGTGGGATGGGCAGGAAAGGGAGCGCCTGGGACCCGGGACCGTGTCCCCAGCGGGTGGGGACCCCGTCCCTCCCTGTGCCCCCAGCGGGAAACAGCCACAGCCTCTTCACCAAGGGGGTTTGGCTGCCCGGAGAGGGGAGCAGGGTGGGATGGGGGGTACAGGGTGGGATGGGGGTGCAGGGTGGAATCAGGGGTGCAGGGTGGGATGAAGGAGCACGGTGGGATGGGTGGTACAGGGTGGGATGAGGGGGACAGGGTGGCATGAAGGGTGAGGGTGGGATCAGGGGAGCAGGCTGCAGGGTGCAGGGTGGGATGGGGGGTACAGGGAGGGATGGGGGGTGCAGGCAGCACCTGCAACCTCTCAACAGCCTATAGGAGCAGTCCCAGCCACGGGGCACCCCGGTGTCCCCCTGCCCCACAGCTGTCACCCCACAG
>NDFG01000141.1:1761497-1802797 GCA_002167245.1 Sporophila hypoxantha
GGAATCTGCATCCCGGTACTGGTGCCCACATCCCGATATGGTCACTGCCTCCTGCTGTGATCCCTGCTTCCCAGTGCGGTATCTACATCCCAGTATGGGCACRCACATCCCAGTGCTGGTACCCACATCCCGGCCCAGTTCCTGCCTCCCAGGGCAGCTCTGTGCATCCTGCTGTGGGTGCCTGCYTCCTGCTCGCCGTGTCCCAGCACTGACGGGCCCTGGCTCCTGCTGTGATCCCTGCACCTCAGTACAGGGTCTGCATCCTGGAATGGGAACCTGTATTCCATTGCCAGTACTSCATCCCAATACAGGTACATGMATTCCTGTACCCARATCCTGGTACATGYCTTTGCAGCTGCACCCTGTGTGAGGAATCCATATCCTGGTACKYTACCAGCATCCCAGAATGMACARCAGCATCCCAGAACGGACACCAGTGTCCCAGGATGGACACCAGTGTCCCAGYATGGACACCAGCATCCCAGAATGMACACCAGCATCCCAGYARYGACACCAGTGTCCCAGGATGGACACCAGCACACCAGCACCAGGTACCTGCTGAATCTGGCACAGGTGACTGCAAACATTCCCTCCATCCTGTCCCTGCACCCCCAGGCCAGCCCAGCCCGGGTACATCCCCCATGGCACAGGGCCCACGGAGCCTCCAGTGCTGTCCCCTGCCCCAGCACAGTGCTCATGGACAGCCTGGCACTGGGTCCCTGGAGCTGGCACCGCTATGGGACGTGCCCAGTGTCACCCAGGCCAGGCTCCCCTGGATCCCCAGCAGGGCAGGGGTGTCCCCAGGGCCCATCCCTGGTACTGTGCCCACTTCCCAGAGCTGTGGCTCAGCCCCTCTGAGGTGCCCGGGGAGCTCTGGYCTGCCCAGCCCTGCCAGGCTCCTTCCCTGGGGACGGTGTGGCCACGGCTGGGGTCCCATGGCCCTGCCAGGCGTGTGTCCTGCCCCACAGCCGTGTCTGTCCCAGCACAGCGCCCGTGCCCCGCACACCAGAGCTATGAATACCCAGCAGGGCACGTGGGCCGCGGCTCCCGGGGGATCCAGCCTGGTTTGGAGTCACCAGGGAGCACCGCGTGTCCCGTTCGCCCTGCACCGCCTCTCTGCCCGCACGGCAAGCGCGGCCTGTGTCCCCTCTTCTCCCTTCCCGACTGTGTCCCATAGCCTTCCCTGTCCCGGCAATGGGTGTCCCCTACCTCCCCGTCTCCTGGGCTTGTCCCACTCTCCCGTTGTCCCGGCTGTGTCCCTCCCCCCTGTCCCTGGCTGTGTCATCCCCTCCCTGTCCCCTTGGCATGTGTCCCACTCTCCTGTCCCGGCGGTGTCCCTCCCTCCCTGTCCCGGCTGTGTCCCCTACCTTCCCTGTCCGGCTGTGTCCGCAACGCTTCCCTGTCCGGCTGTGTCCCACCTTCCCTGTTCCCGGGCTGTGTCCCCCAGCTTCGCCTGTCCCCGTGGCTGCTGCCCACCTTGCCCTGTCCTCGGCCTGTGTCCCCTCTCTCTCCTGTCCCCGGCTGTGTCCCTCCTTCCCTGTCCCGGCTGTGTGTCGCACCCTTCCCTGTCCCGGGCTGTGTCCCCCTCCCCACCCTTGTCCCGCCTTCCCACCCTCCCTGTCCCGCTTGTGTCCCCACCTTCCCTGTCCCCTGGCTGTTGTCCCCTCCCTCGCCTTGTCCCCTGTGGCTGTGGTCCTCCCTCCCTGTCCGGCCTGTGTCCCAACCTTCCCTGTCCGGCTGTGTCCCACCCTCCTGTCCCGGCTGTGTCCACATCCTTGCCCTGTCCCGGCTTGTCCCTCACCCTCTCCCTGTCCCTGGCTGCCCTCTGTGGGAAGGGTCTCCTCTCCCGCCCCACAAGGATCCCCCTCATGCAGGAGCAGTCCCACCCCACCCAGAGCAGTGCAGAGGCTCTGGAAAATCCTTTTCTCCGGCTGCGCCCACATTGCCTGTGCCCAGCGCCCGTGGCTGAGGCAGGGACAGAAATAGCTGAGGGAAAAGCTGCCTTGGGAAAACAGGAGCAGGGAGGGGAGGTGGCASAGCCCTGGGAGCTGCAGGTGCAGGGGAAAAGTGATTGCAGGGAAATGGGGAGCCCCAAACCCCACATTGGGATGGGCACAGAGATCACAGCTCCCAGGGCAGCCAAAGCTCRCGCTTCCCATGGATCCRGGGCACAGAACTACAGGATCCATCACCTCCTCCTGTCTCTGCACCCTGGCTGGCACCTGTACAAGGATCCATGCCCCAAGCACCAAGGAGTCCTGGCCAGCCCCAAGCCCTGTCCCACCACACAGGCCCTAAATCCCTGTAAGTGCCCTCGGACGGGGCAGCCCAGGCCCTTGGGATGGCCCTGCTCCCCCTGCAGGGACAGGGCTCCTGCTCCCCAGGTGACACAGGACACGGTCTGCAAGCGCAAGGTGTGTAAAAATTTATTCTGCTGTAGAGAACAAACTAAAACATTGCAGCTCCAGCAGATGTGGAGCAGGGAGACACCAACACCAGGCACGGGCCCGGCTGGCAGAGCCACGCACGGTGGGCACAGAGGAGGACATTGAGCACGAGGAATTGGCCCTGGCAGTGCCAGGGGCCAGCAGTGAGTGTGTGCCCGACTGGCAGAGCAGCTCCAGCACAGGCAGGGACACCCGGCTGGCCAGGATGGGGACACCACCCTGGGGCTGTCCCTGGGAGAGACACCGGGGCTGCCCAGCGATTCCTCCATCCCCTCGCTGGCTCCAGGCCACCATAAAACATTTAAATAGACAAYACACAGAAAAAGCAGCTCTGGGTGCTGCCTCAGATCTGCCCCTTGCAGCTGCCTGGAGACTGACCCTGAGCGTGCTGGGGAAGGACAGGCTGGTGACACAGGCTGGTGACACAGGCTGATGGCACGGCCAGGCTGGTGACACAACCAGGCTGGTGACACCGCCAGACTGGTGATACAGCTAGGTTGGTGACACAGCCAGGTTGGTGACACGGCCAGGCTGGTGAACACAGCCAGGCTGGTGACACTGCCAGGCTGGTGAACACATCCAGGCTGGTGAACACAGCCAGGCTGGTGAACACAGCCAGGCTGATGGCACGGCCAGGCTGGTGACACAGTCAGGCTGGTGACACAGCCAGGCTGGTGACACAGCCAGGCTGGTGACACAGGCTGGTGACACGGCCAGGCTGGTGGCACGGCCATGCTGGTGGCATGGCCAGGCTGGTGGCACAGCCAGGTTGGTGACATGGCCAGGCTGATGGCACAGCCAGGGCTGATCCAGGCTCCCCTGGGAGGACAGGAACCCAGGGATGGTGCTGGCCTGGCTCTTTGGGACTTGCAGACAGGGACACTGTGGGGCCACAGCCCCAGGGGGTGCTGAGCTCAGTCCCAGCAGATGAAACCAGCTCAGGTGTGGGCAGGGGACAGGGTACAGGGCAGGAAGGAGCTTCCAGTGGTGCCAGGAGATGAGATGCCCAGAGCCTCACGCTCCAGGGCCCCACAGAGGGGACAGCAGGTCACAGGGCCTAGGGCACACCGTGGCACCAGCTCAGTGATGGCACTGCCAGGGACAGACRGGGCACACAGTGGGCATCCAACGCCTCCCAGTCCTTACCAGGGCTCCCAGAGCCCTGCAAACACTGCTGGCCATGAATACTGGTGGCCAGGGGTGGGGAGGGGYTGGGCCAAACAGGAGCCAGGGAAGGAGACTGGATGGACCTGGAGCCTGGCACGCTGCAGGACTCACAAGATTTTTGTGTACAAACAACAGAAAGGAGCTCAGGACAAACCCCGGTTGTCACTGTCCCCCCTCAGGCCAGGACAGCAGCCACTGTGGCCCAGCAGGAGGGGCCAGGCCTGACCCCACACACTGGGCTGGGGGTGCCAGTGCCTGGCCCTCCCTCCCTGGCTCCCTTTGCCGGTGCTGGCTGAGGGAAACCGGGACAGGAGCTGGAGCTGTGCCCCAGGGAGCTGCAGCCATGAGCTCATCTGACAGCTCAGCTGCTGCTGGAGCTCCCCGGGGCCCCGGGAGCGCTGTGCCCTCCAGAATTGAGGGCACCAGCACAGCCCTCTGGGGAGGGCATGTGCCCAGTCCAACAGACACTGAAACACTCGTGTTTGAGCTTAAAAACAAGCGTTAAAAAAACTGAACAGAATAAAAGACGAGGGTGATCCTCCAGCTGCTGGTGAGGCAGAGCTCTCCTGGCAGAGCTGCCTGCCCTGTGGCCACGGGGGCCAGGAGGCCACGGGCTGAGGCTGCCCSGTGCCAGGGCTGGATCCTGCCCGTGCTGCGAGGTCTGGCTTCARTGTCCTGCAATCCAGGCTGGGGGCAAAGGAGGAGTTCCTACCGGGGCCAGCTTGAGGCGGGGCCCCTCTGGGCGTCGCTGGGGCCGGGGAGCTGGTGTCACGGGACGGAGCGGGGCGTGGCTCTCATTTGTTCTTGGCCAGCAGGCGGTACAGGGTGAAGCCCACCAGCGCTGTCACCGCTGCCCCCAGCGCCACCCGCAGCCAGAAGGACGCGACTCCCAACTCCACGGCGTTCAGGTGGCTGCAAGCAAACACAGGAGAGGCCGGTGAGCGCGGCTGTCCCGGAGCTCCCACCCCACACAGGGAGGCTGGGAGTGCCAGGGGGTGAGCCCAGCACAGGGGGAAGAGCCCAGTGAGAATCTGAGAGATTGCCCACCCCTGCAAGCAGAGCTCTCATCACCATCAAGCCAAGGGAGGGCTGTGGGACGGATGTGGCTGTCCCCACCCCTGCCCTGGAAACAGCTCTCCAACACCTCAATAATTATACAGGTATCTGCCTTTCTAGGTCAGGCTGCCTTTGCAACTCCCCGTGCACGGAGAGCCGGGATGCCACCATGGGGACACTGGTGACAGGGACCAAAGGGCAGRGAGGACAGGGCCTGGTGCTGCCCCAGCGTACACATTCCCTCCCCTAACACGTGCTGTCCTGCACTAACAGCTCCTCTCCTCTCTCTCCCTCCATCCATAATTCATTCCCCACTACATCGGGGGAGCACAGCCAATCCCCGGCCCTCCATTACGCTGTTATTTATTTATACCACATACCCTAAGATATATTAAGAATATTTAAATTTTAATACTGCAGAGGGGAGGGAAGAAAAAAAAAAAGCGTCAGCTCTAAAAATAAAGTTGTTTATTGAAAAGAAGCTGGAGGGAAAACTACTCACTAGTAATCCCATCCTGCCTTCCAAGGCTCCCACACGCTCTCCCCGCCGGGGCTCGGCCCCTGGAGCTGTGCTGGCCCTTCCCAGCCCTGGAGCAGAGTGATTCRACTCACAGGGAGCCTCCTCAGCCCTGGAGCAGAGTGATTCCACTCACAGGGAGCCTCCTCTCTCCCCAGAGCCTCCCTCACCTCCTGGGACCAGCCTGGTGCTGCCCTACCCCGCTCCCAGCCCCTCTGGGTGCAGTTCCTCTCAGAGGCTGTGTGACAGAGGTCTTGCTTCACTGACCTCTTTTTCAGCCTGATCCATCTCATCGGGAGAAAATAGCTGCCACCCCCCCCGTGGGCCTTGGCAAACTAAGCTGGCTACTCCTCTTCAGCATTTTTTATCTTAGGCTTCAAAAATAAACACTCCTGTGGCAGGATCTATCTACTAAATCTGCCAGAGACATACACACAGGCAGAAGAAAACCTCCCCCCTCTGCAATTAGAGGAAGAAGTGGCTTTTCTGTTTCAATTATTTGTATAAGCAGATCACAGAACCACAGAACCCTGGAATGGTTTGATTGGAAAGGAACCTTAAAGCTCATCTCGTTCTACCCCTGCCATGGCAGGGACACCTCCCACTGTCCCAGGRRYCTCCAAGCCCTGRCCAGCCTGGCCTTGGGCACTGCCAGGGATCCAGGGGCAGCCACAGCTGCTCTGGGCACCCTGTGCCAGGGCCTSCCCACCCTGCCAGGSAACAATTCCTTCCCAATATCCCCTCTAATCCTGTCCTCCTTCAGCTTAGGGCCATCCCCCCTTGTCCTGTCACTGCATGCCCTAGATGACACCAAAAGCTGCAGAGAAACCAAAAATCAAAAGCAATGTGGCAGAGGCAGGGCTGGGACACAGCCCCCTCCCCAGGCTGTGCTCCCAGCAGAGCCCCCCATGGGAAGGATACTGACGGGAAGGTGGCAGCWGTGGCCAGTTTGGTGTAGACAGCGGTGCTGGGTGGTCCCTGGCTGTGGCAGGAGAAGGGGAAGGGTGGAGGGAGGCAGTGCTTGTAGCAGAACTCAGCTGGGAAGAGCCCTGGCTGCTGGCTGGCTTCTGGCAGGTCTGTCTTGGAGGCCACGAAGACACAGGGGATCTGGCTGTCCACGTAGTGCTGCTGCAGAGACAGAAAGCCCAGCGAGGGGTTAAGGACCAACCCGGGAGAGGCGGGGCTGCCACGAAGGCTGATGTGCCCCTGGTGACGTCTAACAGGACCCCTGGGTTGCCCAGGACCCCTGTGAAGGCCCCCAGGGTCCCTGGCATACCTTATAGATGCTGGCACAGTAGCTGAAGGATTTGGGGTCGCTCAGGCTGTAGATGAAGCAGGCGACGTCGCAGGCTGTGTCCGACGGCTTGGAGAAGCTGCTGTCAGCACTGACCTCGTACAGCTGCAGCACAGGGGACAGGAATGTGGCACTGCAGTGTCCCAGGGCTCAGCTGCTCCTCACACCAGCACAAGGACAGTGCCAGCACAGCCACAGCCACAGCCCAGCCCCCTGTGCCAGGGTACAGGGACAGCCCAGCCCTGCTAAGAGCCAGGCACAGCACAATTCCCTGCCCTCCCACACTTACTATGAGGTACTTCTCCTGGCCATTGACCTGCACTGTGTTGATGGTGTAGAGGGATGGCTTTCCTGGCTTCTCCCTCTGGGCCTGTCACAAGGAAAACACCGTCTCAGGCAGTGGAGCCAGGAGCAGTGCTGGGTGAGGGACTGTTTCACACTGCCCTGAGRCCCCCATGGCCTGACAGCCCCCTGAAGGGCAGCCAGGGCCTGTRGAGAGATGTGGGGCTGCTCCTAACAGGCAGGGAAAGCCAGCACTGCTGTGGTCAGAGCAGGGAAAAGCACAGCCCCTCGGGACAAGCAGAGGGAGCAGACCCACTGCTTTAGCCATGGTAAGGACACCAAAACCATCAGCACAGAGGGGGTGTGGAGCGTGGGCAGGGAGAGCATCACACAGAGGGGCCTGGCCAGGGTCAGGGAGGTGCCACTATGGGACAGATCGCTCCAGGACSCCCAGCTGTGCCTCCTGCTCCATCCTGGGAGCGTGGCCAGGCAGGGAGCAGCCACTCACCGCCAGGCTCCTGCCGAGGAAGGCCTGCAGGAAGGCGGACTTGCCTGCGCCCCGCGCTCCCAGCACCTTGCACAGGAACACGTTCCTCTGGGTCTGCCCTTTCTCCAGGTCAATCCTCTTCTCCCGGGTCACTGGCAGCAGAGAGGGTGGTGAGAGCCAGGAGGGACCCGAGRTGTGACAGAAGGGGAGGGCATGGCTGTACCTGTGAGGGCTTGGGTCTGGGAGTCCTGCTCTGAGAGGATGGGGTAGCCCAGGTAGCCCAGGCACTCCAGACAGTGCCGTACGTCCAGGTAAGCCACGAGCCTGGAGAGACAGAGGGTCAGGAGGGTCAGCAAGGGCTGAGTGATGTGACCAAGGGCCAGGGAGAGGGACTGAGCTTACGTCCACTGGCAGAGGAATCCATGCAGGGAAAGCAGGCCTTTATCAGTGGTGCATACCGTGTTGTAGAGCTCGGGGCCCCAGGGCACGCAGGGGAACACGCTGAAGAAGTTCTGCAGCTCTGTGTGCGACAGGGCTCCYTCCTGGTCCTGCCAAAACACAGGGGAGTCACCAGGGGAGGCAGGGCCCAGCCCGTGCCCACAGGGGGCCTTGCCACACGAGCCACCTCCCTGCTGTGCACGGTCACAGGGATCTGTCAATGGCAGGAATCGATCGACCGCAGCGAGGCCGGAGCTGGGCGAGCTCAGAGCCTGTGCCTCAGGGACTGCCAGCACTGCACAACAGCAAACAGGCTGTGGGACTGCAGCTGCAACCAGGCAGGATTGTCCACGCCCACCCCACAGCCCTGAGCTGCTGCTCCTGCCATTCCTGGAGCCAGCTGTCCCACAGCAGCCTGCATCAGGCCAGCCTGGCCTTCCACAGGCCAGCTCAGCACTCAGGCTGCTGTGCCTGAAGGGGACCTGCTGGCACCTGGGCACCCAGGGATGGGCATCCATTCAGTTCTGCCATTCCCCACAGCTACAGAGCTGATCTGCACACACAGGGATGTGTGTCCACTCTGTGCTGCCARTCCTGAGCCACTCCCTGTTGTCACAGAGCTGCCATTCCCCAGATGCACATCAACATCTGAATAGCCAGTCCGAGCAGGTGCAMGCTGATCCAATACATCCCTTTCTCCCACTCTCCAAGAGCGTGAGTTTGGCACAAATGTGTTGCTTTCTCTCCTTCTCTCCAGCCTGGCAGCCCTCCACCAGGCTGGCAGATGCTGGTGTTTGGTCCATGGCTGCTGGCCAGCAGCTGTGCCTGCTTCCCTGCCGGCCTCCCTGTCCAATTCCCTGCCTCCCTGTCCAATTCCCTGCCTCCCTGCCCAGTTCCCTGCCTCCCTGCCCAGTTCCCTGCCTCCCTGCCCAATTCCCTGCCTCCCTGCCCAATTCCCTGCCTCCCTGCCCAATTCCCTGCCTCCCTGTCCAGTTCCCTGCCTCCCTGCCTGCTGCAGCCAGGCACTACAAGGGCCATGCCAGCTTGATGCCAACTCAGACCCAGACCCTCAAAGTCCAAAGTGCCCTTTGGCCAGGAGTAGTGACCAAACCCCACGTCCCTGACAGGCCATCAAACTACCTACAGCTTGCTGTGGCCCCTTCCTGCTCCCAAAGCCTCCAAAGAGGGAATGCTGTGGCAGAGGAAAGCCCTTCCCTGGTGCTCCATGGCACAGAGGGGGGGTTAGGGCTGTGCCCAGGTGTGCAGGCCCAGCAGAGCATCCCCTGCCCTGCAGCCCCTGCCCTGCTGCCCACCTTGTCGTGCTTCTCGAAGAGCCTCTGCAGGAATTGGTATCCCAAGTGGTTGAGTTCTGTGGAGCAGCCGGGGGGCACACGCATCCTGTTGGGAAAACCATGGAATTATTTAGGTTGGAAAAGCCCTCTCTGACTGAGTCCAACTGTTCCAACACTGTCAAGGCTATCATTGACCCATGTCCCCAWGTGCCACATCTACATGGCCTTAAATCCCTTCAGTGATGGGGGGAMTCCACCACTYCCCTGGGCAGCTGTGCCAGTGCCTGATAACCCTTTCAGGAAAGAAGTTTTTCCTACTACCCAACCTAAATCTCCCTTTTATCTTTCATATCTTATTCTCCAGTTCAGACACCCAAATGAACCTCCTCAAGCCCTGAATGAAGGGCAGTGTGTGAGCACATCTCACCCAGGGGAAACAGTTCCCCACTCCCTCCCTGCTCAAGGTCAGCTGTTGCCTCCAGGCCTGGCTATTCCTTGACACAGCCCCTTTATTTTGGGGAGAATCCCCTGAGGATGCAGAGTGGCCTTTCCCTGGCACATCCCAGGCAGCCCAGGAGATGCTGTGCCCTCGCTTTGCCTCATGCCCAGGGTTTCAGCAGGGCACAGCAGTGCCCCGGGTGCCATCCACCAGCGTGTCCCTGTCACCTCCCTGCAGCCTGCTCTCTGGGAAGAGGAGGAGGCAGCTCCCAAGCCAAACCCTTCCATTCCTGCCAGCTCCCCATCTCCAGAGTGGCAGGGAGCAGAGAGGAGACAGCAGCCGCACAATCAGCCGCGAGGGCTGTGCTGACAGCTCACTGCTCCCGKCAGAGCCGCTCTGCCTCGCTCAGCCAGGCACACAGCAGCCTCCAGAACCCCTTGCTGATGTCAAGGCAAGTCTGGATTTCATTCCAGACTTGGAATTCCACCTTCCTGTCTGCCTAAATCAGCAGCCCCAGGCCTGCTGTGTTTGTCCCTGACCCCACGTCTCAGCTTCTGCCCCAGGGGAAGGTGAGCACTGCGAACCTGACCCYACTTAAGGGCCCAGAGCAGCTCCTGGGCTGCAGGAAGGATGCAGCCAGTGTGCTGGGGATGCTGAGCCATGCACCAGGGGGARGTGGCCCCTGGCCAGCCCTGGACACTCACTGTGGGTACAGGTACTCATCTGTCAGCCCCAGCTCGTCGTCGTAGCCGAAGCGGCGCAGGATGGTCCAGGTGGTCTCGTGCCGGCCCCTCTGGATGAAGAGGGTGTTGAGGAAGAGGAAGCCTGCAGGAGAGATCAGCGGGCTCAGCCACAGGGGAGTCAGCTCAGGGCTCCACTCCTCAGCCATGCTTTCCCTGGGAAAACAGACTGCTGGGACAGAGAGSCACAGCAGGCTTGCTTTAACAGGAGGGACTAACCAGGCCTGGAATGAGAGCCAGGAGGRTCAGGCCAAGGGCAGGGCCCTGGGATGTGCTGAGGGAGGAGGGTCCCCCCTTCCTGGGGAGGAGAAGGGAGCCCTCAGGCTGTTACCYTTCAAGGTGAGGCCGTTGTCCTGCACCCCGTCTGTCGTGTTCTTCCACACAACCATCTTCACATCCTCCAGGGCCTGGGGAGCCAGGGGGTTTCCAAAACAAGACTTCTGCCTCCCAGGAGAATGAAGACCATTGTCAGAAAAGCACTCAGAGAGCACAATCCTGTCTCACAGGTTCCCTCTCCRCTGGCAAGGAATGAGGTTTCAGGGAGGGAAAATCCACCCAGRTCATGGATTTCTGTCTTAGGCCTTGACCAAACCCCTGTTCTTCAACATCCCAATAATTTAGGYCTCTCAGCATCTCCAGAGCCTCCTGGTGTCCCATGGCAGAGCAAYCAGCCCAAGCTTAGGAAGATGGAAKCCCACYTGCTCAGAGATGCACCCTGCAGTGCTTCAGCTGTGCCACAGAAACACCAAACAGGAACGGGATGGCTGTGCCAGGAGGGGCAGCTCCCCTGCTGGAGAGGGAATCCCAGGCACTGGGGAACTCCTCAGCTCTGCAGCCACCCTACCTGGAAGTAGTTGAGCTCATCATCACTGAGGATCTGGTTGTTGTCCTGGTCTGAGAGGTTGAAGATGCGGGTCAGCGCTCGAGCACAGGCGGGTTTGAGCTGCAAGGACCAACCATGGTGACAATGACAGGGCCAGCCACAGCCTGGCCCTTCCTCCTGCAGCCCCACACACAGAGGGCTCCCTTCCTGCACTTCTAGGCCTGTACCACAGCCTCCTTGGAGGTGGGAATCATGGAATCATTAAGGGTGGAAAACTGCTCCAAGATCTGAGTCCAGCTGTTCCCCCAGCACTGCCAAGGCCACCACTAGCCCATGTCCCCAAGTGCCACATCCARAGAGCTTTTAAATCCTTCCAGGAATGCTGYCTCCACCACTCCACCTGTGCCAGTGCCTGACCACCCRTACCATGAAGAAATTTTTCCTAATATCCRATCTAAAGTCAGAGAGGACAATCCATGGGGAATTTTTCTTTCAGACCCTTCCCTCCACAACCAAGACACAGCCTGGAGCATGAGGGCTTCTGCCCCAACACACCCAAGTCCCTGCAGGGGTACTGAGCACAGGAGATGGGCACTGCTCCCTTGGCCTGTCTGTGCCAGCCCAAACCCTCCACCTGCATTCCAAACCCTCCAGCCCAGAGCAGTGTGAGGGAAGGAGACTCCCCCAGGAGCCCACCTGCTTCTCCTCTGGGTCATAGAGCGGAGCAGTGGGGTGCAGCACAGCTTTCTGGGCATAGTAGAAGAGCTCAGAGATGTTCTTGAGGTTCTTGGCAGAGCACTGGGGATTCAGAGGAAGAGACAGCCCTGATGAAAAGGGCAGGAGGAGGATGATACAATCTCCCCCAGCCAGACTAGCTGTGCCTCAAAGCCCAGAGCAACATTTGTCCACCATGAGGAAAAATCCCAAGGGACAATCCCCTGGGTTRTGCTCTGGCTTTGCTGTGCCCATTCCACAGCCCCAGAACCAACAGGGCCTGTGTGGAACTCCAACTAGAGAGCCACAGAGGGCAGACACAGAYAGCTGCTCCTTGGCAAGGGGTAAAYGACAGAAAGGCCAAAGGACAGGCTCTCAACCCCTGGACTTGTGTAGAGCAACACCACCAGGGCAGGAGCACACAGGCTCCCTGACTCCCACCAAAGCAGCATTCCAACCCCTCAGGGAGGCCCTGCACACCCCCCAGCTTCCTCACCTCCACACAGGTCTCAATCTCCGAGAACTGGTTCATGATGGGCAGGATGACCTCCATGGAGCTGCCCACCTGCAGGTCCGACTTGTTTCCCACTAAAATAATGGGGATTCTAGGAAAAGACACAGAGCACAAGTGAGGCCAGCCCTCGCCTGGTCCCAGCACTGTCCCAGCCATTGGTGCTCCCATGGGCAGGTCAGGGAGGCCCCAGATCTCCTCTGCAAGGTCCAGAGCAGCTTTCCTGCCTCCCACAGCCAAGAGCATCCATCTGGAGAAACAGACTGCCTGATCCTGCTTATGCTTTCACCCAGCAACAATATGCTCAGGAGCCTTTAATCCAGCACAACAGCCTTCTGCCCAAGAGATCCACACACAAACTAAAGCTTCTGTGCTCCCAGACCCCCCTGGCAGCCTCCTCTCCCTGTCTGGCTGAGATGAGATCAAGGGGGGAGAATGATCACTCCTCAGTGACCCCCTGCCTCAGCTGGATCTGTGGTGGAGGAAAGTGCCTGTGTGCTTCTGCTCTAAGTGGTCTGGCCACAAATCACAGTCCTGGAATGGTTTTGGTTGGGAAGGACCTCAAAGTTCATCTCATCCCACCCCCTGCCATAGGCAGGGACACCTCCATTAGACCATGGCTCCCATTCAACCTGGCCTGGATCAAACCACAAAGCTGGTTTGCTCTCAGTACCCTCAGAAGGAGGTGAGGATGGTGGGCACCCCACAGCCCCCAGAATGCCCCAATTCTGCAGCCCCAGATCACACCCCACACYGTACCTGGATCCCTTTTCAAGTCCCCCGTTCACCATGGGGATCCACTTGGTGCGAATCTGGAAGGTGAGCAGAGGGAAAGGGCTGTGAGCACAGCCTGGGGAGGGAGYGGAACAGGGCCCTGCAGCCATCTGCTCCCCAGCATTCCCTCACACCAGCACAGAGCAGCCCCAGGCATGCTGGATGCCAGCARCAGGATGCAACAAGCCTGTTGTCCTGCTGTGAGGGAGCAACCTTGGGTGGGGATCAGCTTCTGCTTGCAGGAATCTCTGACCCAAAATCCCACAGAGCCAGGGGCCATCAGTACATGCCCACAGCACAGGGCAGCACGGAAACCCCAGCACTGGGAACCCCCTCTGCCCCTGCTGCTGGAGCAGGGCCGTGGTGGGGACCCATTACCTTGTCAATGGTGGCCTCCTTGGTGACATCGTACACCATGCAGACCACGTTGGCCTGCAAGAGAAGCAGGAGAGGGTGGTGAAGGGGTCCCTGCCACACTTGTGGCAGCAGGGAATGCCATGGAAACAGGGAACACCAGGGAGGCAGGGAATGCCATGGGAGCAGGGAATGCCAGGGCAGCAGGGAATGCCAGGGTTGCCTGCAGGGAATGCCAGGGAAGCAGGGAATGCCGCCTGAGCTGCCAGGGAAGTGCTCAGCCGAGCGCATGTGAGCACGGACACGTACACAGCCCCCTGCGCCCTCAGCATGAGCCCTCGAGCTCCTGGGAGCAGTTCCTCTGCCTCAGGAGCTGCTGGGAGCAGTTCCTCTGCCTCAGGAGCTGCTGGGAGCAGTTCCTCTGCCTCAGGAGCCGCTGCTCCCACGCCTGCTGGCCCAGATCCCCATCCCACAGCAGCCATGTCCCGGCTCTCCTCCCCTCCTGACCCCTGCAGACAGGGCCAGCACCGAGGCTTTATCGGAAGCAGACAGGAGGGATCACTGGTCCTTTCAGCAGAGAGTTTAATGCTAATCCGAGGACACACAAGGGTTTAGGCAGGATTTCCTGGAGCCATTTAAAGCTRCTGTGTACTCCTGCTGTCTGGGTGGAGGGAGCAGGACCCCCGTGCCCACCTCCTCGACCGTTAGCCACCAGGGTTGGGAGATTAAACAGCTTTGCTCACGTGAGAGAGATGGTTTTATTACCCACAATTAAAAGGTCTTCATGTCTGCAGAGTCAAGGTTAATCCCAGGGCAAAGAGCAGCTGGGTCCAACCCAGCCAGACAACTTAATTATTCCTCCATGGRTGCTCTGAGGGCTCCCTCATCCCTCCCTGCCCAGTGCTCGCCAGGAGCTCCAGCTCCCGAATTAACTCCTCTGTGCCACCGCTTCATCAGGCAGCCACAGGGATCTAATGCAGGGAGCAGGGGTCTTGCCCAAACCCAGCAACTGCTCCTCCCTCTTCTGAGTCCATGGGGGATATCCTGAGGCRGAGAGCAGTGTCTGCTCCTGCCTCCTCCCATCTGCAGTGAGCTGCCCCCGCCACTCGCCTTCTGGAGGCTCTCCGGAGGCTTTGGACAAGCCACACACAACAGCTTACAAGACAGAGCAGGATTAAACAAGCCTCTAAACAAACCAGGAGCATTAATCTGTGGATAACCAACTGCCTGTGCCTCTCTGGGTGGCTAACAGGGAGGGGAGGGGAGCAGCCATGTGTCCCCTGGGGACCACAGCCTCCTGTCCCCATCCCGGCCAGCCCTGCTCACCTTGGCGATCTCCTCCTGCAGCTCCTCCTCCGTCTGCTCCGACTCTGGAAGGGAAATGAAGCCATCACCACCTGCCCAGGCAGGGCCACCCCGTCCCAATCCCCTCAGGCAGGCAGGGAAGGGGAGAAGCCAGACAGGAGAGGGCCCTACCTGAGTAGTCCACMATGTGTGTGGGGACCTTCTCAGGGGTGACATCGGCCGGGATGGTGATCTCCTCCGCCCGGGGGGGCACCTGCAAAGGCAGCACACCCCGTCCAGCCAAGCAGCACAGGCGACAAGGGACTTCAGGGCCTTGAGCTGTGGATCACGGATCACTCTTGGCCCACCAGGCTGCAGCAGCCCCCTGCACTCCAGCCCTGGCACAGGCAGTGCCCTCCAGGTGGAACTTCCACCTGCCTCCCTCACACCAAGCTCCTGATCCCGGTGGAGATAAGCCCTGGACACTCCCTGGGCTCCTCTGGGAGCAGCGCTGWGCTGACTGTGTGGGCTGGGCTGGGAYCWGGGAAGGGGTMCAGGGCTGGTCCCCCCAAACCCCTYAGCTGATGCTACCCAGCACAACYCCATGGAGGGCACACYTGGGCAGCAGGAGAAACCACCTGAAGCTCAGGGAAAATGTGCCTGGACAGACTGATCCCATTTCCCTACCCAAACTGTGCTGGGACAGSAAGCTGTCGAGGGGCACAGCTGGCTGGATGCTGCTGGTCACAGTGCCCTGGCTCAGAGCACCAAACCCATCTCCAGAGAGTGCAGCAGGTAGAGAATGGGGCTGGCCCCTTCCAAGGGCTCTGTGGTGGTGCCAGCCCTGCTGTGCTGGTGACAGAGACCCCCAGCAGCAGCAAGGGGAGCTCTGGGAGGCACCAACACCCTCCTCAGAGCAGAGAGAGCTGCAAGTCAGGACCAGCCCCCAGGTCGGAATCAGAGCACAAAGTGAGGAAAACACCACCTCAGCTGGAGCTCCGTGTGGTTCCCACTGAGCTCARCTGAACCAACCCCGTGGCTGTCACAGCCCCGGGAGCTGCGAGCACCTCCCAGACAGCGCCATCTCTAGCAGGGACACTGGGACAGAGCTGTTTCCCACCCAGCCCCATCTCCAGCGGGGACACTGGGACAGAGCTGTCCCACCCAGCGCCATCTCCAGCAGGGACACTGGGACAGAGCTGTCCCACCCAGCGAGGGGCCCCGGGCTGGGCCGTGCGCGTCCCCTCCCCACTCACCTCTTCAGGAAACTCCTCTCCCACCAGAGCCATGATCAGGGACGTCTTCCCCACCTGGGCTAGGAAATAAAGGGAGGACGTTGATACTGGCACCGGCACGGCAGAGCTTGAGGGGGACAGCGGCAGGTGGGAGCCACGGCCGGAGCCATGACACCACGGATGGCCCGGTGACAATGACGGGCCCGGTCTCTGCCCTGCTCCCGCCAGAGACGGGGGGTCCACCTGGGTCCCCCGCCCCTCCCCTGCAGGAGAACCCTCTCCCCCGGGATCCCCGTGCCCCCTCCCCCTTGCCGGGCTGGAGGAGCCTCCCCCGGCCCCGTGCCCGTGCCCCCCTCACCCTCCCCGAGCAGGAGGATCCGCACGTCCCGTTTCATGGCGGRGCCGCCGCCTCCCCGGCCTCCCCCCCCGCTTCCGGCCGCAGCACCGAGCGGCGGCGCAGAGCGGCGCGGGCYGCGCAGCGCCCCCTGGCGGCGCCAGCACACCCAGACCTCCAGCCTTGGTCTTTCGATGGTTTATTAACGAAAACAAAACGTTCAACGGCAACAAACGGCGAACGGGGCCGTGAAACACATTCCAGGCCCGGGCGGGACCGCAGGCGGGCCAGCCGCTGCAGCCTTGGGGGCGGCGGTTCGGGCCTGGTTGCGGCCGAAGCCGGGGCCTGTCCTGCTGGAGAAGCGTCGCTGGTGCTGGGCCAGCCCGGCTCAGGCGCCCGGGAGCTCCCACACGAGCACGGCGCTGTGCGAGGCCGTGAGYAGGCGGCGGCCGGAGGGCGCGAAGCGGCAGAGGTGCACGGTGTCGTCATGGCCGGCGTAGTCCTGAGGGGCCCCGGCGGGGCAGGGCTGCAGCCGCAGCAGCCGGTCTGGGGGGAACAGCGGCTCAGGGCTGCGCCAGGAGCCTCCCACTGGCCCTGATCTCCCTCCAGACCCTCCCTGGGGCTTGTCCGTGCCACGACCACCCCTCCCTGTCACTCACAGCCCTTCTCCATCTCTACTCCCTGCCAGAAGGGCCATTTGGGGTCACCTCCCACTCCCTTTCCATGTCTTGTTCTGGCCAGAAGCACCATTCCCCCTCAGCTCCTGTCCTTTCCCAGCCACAAGCCCTGTTTCCAGTCATCCCCAGCCCCTGTCCCTGCCCTTTCCCAGCCAGAAGCACCGTTCTCAGTCACTCCCCAGGCTCTCTCCCTGCTGCTGAGCTGGAAGTTGAGTCACTGAGCTGAGTGACACAGGACAGACAGACCCAAACTGCTCCAGGAGCGAGGTGTCCTTGCCAGAAGCAGGGTCCTGTGGGTCCCCATGCTGTGGGAAGGTCCCTGCTGCCTCAGAGGCTGCAGAAATGGAGACAGCCCAGAACCCCGGGAAGTCATTCCAGTGACAAACCCTGCCCATGGCCAAGCAGGATTGACCTCATGCATCTCATTTCTGACCCAGGAGCCTCCTGGAGGTTTCTCCTTGCCCCGGACTGTAGCTCCCAGGTTTGAGGACATGTCTCTTTGGAGGAATGAGGACACTCGTTTCCCCTGTGGCAGAAGAAGGAGGGGCCCAGGSACCCCCAGCACTCACCACCGAAGCCGAGGGCCATGAAAGGTGCAGCTGGGGACAGGCTGAGGGACGTGGCAAAGGCTGGCAGGGAGATCTTCCTGAGCACCTGCAGCCCAGCAAGAGAAACACAGGCAGCTCAAAGGGGAAGGCAGAGCCCACAACCTCCCCATCACCCTCCTTAGGGCTGTGGCTGCACGGGCTCCTAAGGCTGCCCCAGGCACCCAGGAGACAATGGAGAGAGTGTTGATGCTCTGGAAGCAGCCACTTTCCCCTCGCTGGGATCAGGGACTGGCTGCCTGCCTGATGCAGCCTGAGGCAGGGGCAGGGCTCTGCTGCTCACCTGGYCCACACTCGGGAGTTTCCAAGATGAAAATCTGTTCCCTGAGCAGCTGCCTGAGCCCACCCCACCCCTGTTACTAACACACAGGGCAGCTCTGCCAGCCACCCCTGTCCCCACTGCCCGTGGCAGGGGACAGGTACCTGTTTCTTCCTCAGGCTGTAGAACAAAGCTTCTTTCTGCAGCCCAAAGCCCACGTAGACCAGGACACCATGTTCCCAAGGGCAGAATGCAGCCAGGCTGGGAGGGAGGCTGTCCAGACCCTGGAGAGGGAAACCAAAGGCAACAAAACTGAGGCTGGATTCTCTTATTTGATCAGTGAGAGATAAAAAGAGAGCACAGAGGGACCCCAGGGCTGTGAGGGTGTGAGCAGTGGGACATGAGTATGGTGCAGGCTGCTTCCTCTCTCTTGCATTCCCATCTCTGGCTCAGGGAAGGCAAGGAACAACCACACCCTGCCATGGAAACCTGAAGCAAATAGTTRAGTGTTGTAGAAGCAGGTCCCATGAGGGTTCAACAGGTTGAATTCCCACTGAGATACTACTGCTGCATGGGCTTGAAGCTGGGATTTGGTTATGGATCAGCTCAACACAAGAAAACAGGGCCCAGGAGGCAGATCTTGAGCAGGGGATGCAAGATCAAACCTTCATGCTGTAGGGAGAGCTGTYGTGAGCTTCTTTCCAGAGCAAATCCATCTTTTTGGAAATGAACAGAAGAATTATTGKCAGAACCCAGGTGCTGTATGGACCCAGGCTGAGGCACTGCCTCTTGCCCCCCAAAACCACCCAGCTCCCCCCTGTCTGCCAATGTCACCTGCACCAGGGACCATCTCCATCCTCTCCAACACAAATCCTCCTGCTTTTCCAGCAGGTGTCCTGCTGCCCAAACCCTGCCCCTGGGCTGGAGCCAGAGGCCTCTGCCAAGCAGCAGGGACACACAGGGCTGAGTACTTGGCTCTGGGAAGCCACCACCACGCTCCTGGCTCAGAGCACTCACACTCCTCAGGAGTGTCAGAATTAGCAGCACGCTCATAATTAGCTCTCCCTCCTGCACACCGTGCTCACTGCTGCCTGGGCTCTGCTTTGCTGGCACAGGGCTCTCAGCTCTTTGCAGTTTAGGGTTCCTCATCCTTACAGTCAGTGCTGCAGGGCAGTCTGGCCCTGCTACACTTTATTTCCACACCCAAGAAGGTGCATGGCAAGACACTCTGTGAACTGGACTAACAGAGATGCATTCCCRAAGCACACAGTCACTCTCTCAGAGCCCTGTGCCTCCCTCCTCCATCTCTGCTGGTGTCCAGCCTCACACCAGGAGCAGGCAGGGCCRGGCAGGTGCCACACTCACCTCGGGGCCAGCAGGGGCTGGGAAGCTGAGCCAGTCGAGGAGCTCACACTTGTCCTGGAGCCAGTCGGAGCCCCAGACGCTGACGCGGCGGTCGGAGCTGGCTGCCAGCCACAGCTCCCCTCCTTCCACCCCGAGCTCATGGGTACTGGGCAGAAAACACAGCCCTGTCCTTCTGAGCTCCCCTCCTTCCACCCCCGAGCTCAATTACTGGGCAGAAACACAGCCCTGTCCTTCTGAGCTCCCTCCCTTCCACCCCGAGGTTCGTGGTACTGGGGCAGAAACAACAAGCTCTGTCCTTCTGAGCTCCCCTCCTCTTCATGTATGGGGGCAGAAACACAGCCCTGTCCTTCTGAGCTCCCTCCTTCTCATTGGTACTGGGGCAGAAACACCTCTAGTCCTTCTGAGCTTCCCCTCCTTCCACCCCGAGCTCCATTGTACTGGGGCAAGAAACACAGCCCTGTCCTTCTGGGGGCACAGAAGGTTTGAAGGAGGGGGACAGTAAAGAGTGGGACAGGAACTCATGGGAACATGGGGCGTGTGTTTAGGGGTGAAAGCCAGGATTAACCTCTGTTTGTGGCTGCTCCATCCCTGGAAGTGTCCAAAGCCAGGCTGYACAGGGCTTGGAGCAACCTGGTCTAGTGAGAGAGGTCCCTGCCCATGGCAGGGGGCTGGAAATGGATGATTTTTAAGGTCCTTTCCAAGCCAAATCCTGGTCTGAACAACTCAGTTCTCTTCCTTGGGACACCCTCTGGATCTGCACATCTCCTATTTCCAATACCATGTGTGCCCTAACAACATCCTTCACCTCAAATCAAGGAGGATTTCCTCAGTCTCAGATTACCAGGAAACAGAGCCTTGCAGTGTACATGATCTTAAAGCCTGAGAGCTTAGGGAAAACAATTCCCATTTCTGCTGTGCAAAGGGAAAAAACTCTCCATGAAGAGGAGGACAAAGGAGGTACTCAAACCATCCCACTGCTGCACAGCCACATCTTCCCAGCTCCACAGAGGAACCAAAAACCTGTTTTAGGGGGCACAGGGGCTGCAGGCTGACAGCTTGGGCTGCTCCTGAGGGGTGCTGCTCTCCAAGAGCCTGTGGCACAGGTTCATGTCACACCTGTGTGCGGGGTGTCAACAACTGCCACCAAAGTCCCTCTGCAGGCACAGCCTCACTCAGGCTGCACCTGCAATACATGGAGAGTTATTCCACTGAATATATCCCTGGAAAAACTGATCAGAAGTTGCTGGAGGGGATGGAGGAAGATTTCCAAAGAGGAAAAGCAAACACCAAAGCGAACTTGCTGACCAGAGCTGTGCAGTGACAGATGGGGACTGGAGTCACTCCTGAGGTCTCACCTGCTTCCTGGTGCACTGGAGAACAGTGATGGGYGAGCCTTTGTGGTCAGCCAGGACATGGATGGTCATTCCAGTGCGAGGGCTGCTGACAGCCACTATCCCATCCTTGCCCCCTGACAGGATCATTTCCCCTGGTGGCAGAGGACAGGAAAGAATGGGACACTTCTTGTAGGAGGAAAAAAAGGTCAGGGGAGAGAGGTCCAAAGCTATGGGATATCAGGGTCCTGAAACACTGTGAAAGGCTGGGAACATCCCAGTCAAGGGCTGGATATGATGAGATGTCTCAGAGACACCAGTACACCTCAACACTGAAGAAGAGCCACATTAGATCATAAAACAYAGGTGTTTGTTGTACCCAAACCCTTTGGCTATCCCAGAGCCAATGCATCTCCCATGTCCCACCCACCACATGCCCAGTTGGCAGAGTCACCAGAGCTCACTGAGACAAGTTCTGTGGCTCTCCCTGGCCCTGGGYTTTTGGGCAGGTGGCCAGGACACAGAGCAGCTGGAGGCCAGGGCAAACCCAGGCAGCACCAAGCCACGTTCCCCGAGGTCCCATGTCCCCAGTGTCARCTCAGGCAGCCTCACCATCAGTGGAGTAGGTGACTGCTGTCAGTGCAGCAGCGTGGGGGTGCATTTTCAGCTCCATCTCTGTCCTGGAAACACTGAACACACGGACAGTGCCATCACTGTACCCTGCCACCACGTGCTGGCTCTCGCCGGGACGAGGCCACACCCCAACGGGACGAGGRTTCCAGGCCAGGCACTGGCAGCTCTGCAAAGAAATTGGCAGAGACCTGGTGACACAGGGGACACTTCCCTGTGCCAAGAGGAAGGGACTGAMGTGAGCCCTTACCTGGTTGAGCACCTGGAACTGCACCACCAGCTCGGTGCTGCCCAGAGCCCAGATCCTCACYCTGCCGTCCTCGCCGCACGTGGCACAGTGACTCTCGTCAGGACTAAAGCACACCTCAGTCACCTGCTCCAGGGAAAAGGCAGACAGCAGGGCTCTATGGGTGCCACAGCCCAGAGCACATCAGCTGCCCTGCCCCTTCATCCCCAGGACTGTGCTCATGGGACACACCAGATGAGAGGGAACGTAAAGGAAGGGGCAGAGCTTTGCTTTTGGGCTAACAGGACAAGAGGAAATGCCCTCAACTTGCACCAGGGAAGATTTAGACTGAACATTAGGAAGAATTTCTTCACAGAAATGATTGTAAAAGCACRSYCACYGYCTGCRCAMGGCAGGGGTGGAGTCACCYTACRCAAGAGTATTCAAAAGTATTCACCATACRCAAGAGTATTCAAAAATATTCACCATACCCAACAGTGTRCAAAAAATGTGTGGATGTGGCACTTGGGGACATGGTTTAATGGTGAATGTCYTGGTGGTGCTGGGTTGGAGCTTGGACTTGATGATCTTAAYGGTCTTTTCCAATTTTATCAATCATYGCAAACAGTAAACCCAGCCCCAAAGGCAGGACCAGGCACTGTGCACAGTAAACCTAACCCCAAAGGTAGGACCCAGCAAGGTGCACTGCAAGCTGTCATAAAATACCTTCCCTCCCGCCATTTGAACCCTTTTTTTCTGTAGCAGAAAGACACCCTGAAGCAACAGCAAAAGACAAAGCAGGCCCAGCCCCTCTGACCTTGTTCTTGTGGCCGCTGATGAGTCGGATGCTGGTGCTCTCCACCCAGTTGATGTACCACAGGGTCCCTGCTGTGGTGCCCACAATCCCCATTTCCAGGCAGTCGTCAAAGGCTGCGCTCACAATGGTCCCATCCAGGGTGATCTCGTGCTCCAGCAGGACTGAGCCAGACCTGCAGGAAGGCAGGGTGGGAGAAGGACTGGCTCAGATGTTGGAACAGTCACTCTGCCTGCGTTAAATCCAACTTTCTAATGAGCCAGTTCAATGAYAGGCTCCTGTCCATGGAACAGTCACTGGGAGAGCTGGGGTTGTGCATCCTGGGAGCCCTCAGAGCCCCTTCCAGTGCCTAAAGGGGCTCCAGGAGAGCTGGAGAAGGACTTTGGACAAGAGCCTGGAAAGACTGGGGACAAGGGAGAGGGGCTTCCCACTGCCAGAGGGCAGGGATGGATGGGATATTGGGAATTAGGAATTGTTCCCTGTGAGGGTGGGCAGGCCCTGGCACAGGGTGCCCAGAGCAGCTGTGGCTGCCCCTGGATCCCTGGCAGTGCCCAAGGCCAGGTTGGACACAGCTTGGAGGAACCTGGGATAGTGAAAAGTGTCCCTGCCCATGGCAGGGAGGGTTGGAATGGGATGGTTTTGAAGGTTCCTTCCTACTCAAACCATTCCATGATTCTGTGATTTGTACTTTAACAATCTTTTTACAGGAAAGAAAAAAATAGGGCATGCAATAGCATGAAAGAAGAAACAAAGGCAATGTCTTTTCCTTAATTCTCCCAAAGAAATTCCTACAAACCACAGACACAAACTTCAGGCACGATAAACACCCACTTCCACTATTAAGAGGGTTCAGCTACCTGTGGCAAAAATTCAGTCAAAAGATCCAGACAGAAAGAATCAGCAGTCARGGGATGGAGAGAAAAAGCTAAGGATGAAGAGCAGCAGGAGCAGCGTGGTTGCACGTGGTGTCTGTCTGCAAAAAGCCACCTCTCAGACAGGTCCTGGGGGCTGCCAGGTGAGAGGCCATGAGCTCCTACCTGGCATTGGGCCCTTTGAGCCTCAGCTCCTGCACGGTGCCCACGGACCACAGGCGGATGCGCTTGGTGTTGCTGCCGCTYAGCAGGCGCTGGTGCCGGCACAGCAGCACCCCTGGGGAGGAGGAAGGGCACCTGTCAGTGTGCAGGGCTCCCTGCTGGCTGTCCTGGGGGTAAGATATGTGTGTGTGCTATCTGACAGCTGTCAGAGCTGGGGGCAGTTATCCTCCTGTTCATGGGGCAGTTTTCTTTATCTCTCCACAGCCAACCCTCCCTCCAGGAGATCTCTTGCTGTCCATGCCACTGAGTGTCCCTGCAGGGGCTGATCCAATTCCAGCATTCCATGGGGAGATGCTGCGCCCGGGAGGAGCCAAGCATTCCTACCTGGATCAATCTGAGCCTGGCACCAGCACAGCAGCCTTTGCCCCCTGCATTGCCAGAGGAGCAGCTTTCTGCTGCCCCTGCATTGCCAGAGGGAGCCCAGCCCATCTCCAGCAGCCCTGGGCTGCCAGTAGGAAAACTCCCCCCTTGTGCAGGATCCTGCTGCAGCAGCAGCACAGCTGGCACTGCAGGAGGGCTGAGACCCCCCTGGGATGGGGCTGTGCCCACCCCTGACACACAGGGGGTCAGCTCCTGGTTCGACTTTCTGGACAGCTTTGGGTTTGTTTTCTGGGTTTTTTTCTTGTGTACTATTGCATTTGTATTTTTTAATTTTCCTAGTAAATAACTGTTATTGCTATTCCCATATGTTTGTCTGAGAGCCCCTTAATTTAAAAATTACGATAATTCAGAGGGAGGGGGTTTCACATTTTCCATTTCAAGGAAGGCTCCTGCCTTCCTTAACAGACACCTGGCTTTTCAAACCAAGACATGTGGGAATCAAAAAACAGGAACTTCCACAGACACTGAAGGGTTTGATTTGCAGCCTTGGGAYAAGCTTGGATTGATGTAAAAATACAATACACAGACATTAAGTAGAAAATTCAGAAACTTATGTTTCTATAGTTGTAAGTAAGAAACTGTATGGGTAAGATGGTGAAGGGTTTATAGTGTAGCAATGTAATACTATYAGTATGTTGGGAGTTAGGAAGTTGTAAGAGAAGCATCTGTGTGCATGTGAGACAGAAGCCTATTGGACAAAATATCTGCAGTGCAGTAGAAGTAAGTAAAGGTGATAGGTTAGAAAAGCAAAATAAACCCTGAGGCKACTGTCCATTGGGTTAGAAAGTTCTATGGCCAACTGCCTGCTCCTCTAAAATCTCATGGCCTCTGAGACTGATGTTTGTATGAGCTATGAATTGTTTCAAGCCCCACAATGGTCCCATCCCTTTATTACAAGTGGTGACAATGATACCCTGTCATCATTCCAAGGGTGCTCCTGGCAGCCACTTGGGCAGCAAAGTGGGAAAGTTCTACAGCCCAGCACTGTTTTACAGACTAGAGGGCTGTGGGTGCTTTGGCACAGGCTGCCCAGAGCAGTGGTGGAGCCACCATCCCTGCAAGATTCAAACAGATTGTGGATGTGGTGCTCAGGGACATGGCTTAATGCTGGACCTGGCAGTGCGGGGTCAGTGGCTGGACCTGATGATCTTAAGAGATCTTTTCCAACATTAATGATTCRATGAAGCCCCCAGGAGACCCAGGTCACAGATCCATTGCCACCCCACACATCTTGCATCTGACACAYCAAACTGGTTTTCCAAGCACAGCTGAAATGGGAAGTCTGTGAGCTCAGGGCTCCTTTCCCAGCACATTCCCCTTGCAGCCCTGGCATTGCACCCACCAATCTCGCCCTCATCAGCCTCCCACGTCATGAAGCAGGAATTGGTCTCTGTGTCCCACACACAGATCTGGCCTGAGTTGGTCCCACTGTAAAGGAGAGCCTCAGCACCATAACAGAGAGATGTCAGCTCCACCAGCCCCAGCACGTCCGGGGCAGGGGCACGATGAACCTGCCAGAGCACAAAAACCAGCAYTGTCAAAGGCAATGAACATGCTTAGATGCATCAGGAGAAAAAACATCCTCCTCCTCCCCTCAATTCCTGCAGTTAATGCCTCAAATACAACCAAAAGCTGTTTGTGCACAGTCAGTATCACCTCACCGAGAGAAATCATCAGCTCTCACAGAGCCCTCACCAGGGGCTTGGAAAATAAGTCAGAGATGTTGAAAATAAATCTTAAAAGGTAAAAGGAAGGTTTACCTTGAGTCTGACAGCAGCTTCCTGCTGCTCCAACTCCCAAAATGTCACAGCTCCCCTCCCCACACAGGCKAGGTCTTGGTGAGAGAAAGGGCTAAAAGCCACATCGTGGAGAGGCTCTGAGATACAWGTGGACAGCAGGAGCTCATAGGTGTGGGTGCTCCACAGAGCCATGGTCTGGTCACTGTAGTCCCCTAAGGAGAAAGGGAAAGTCAGCAGGAAGAACTCTGCTGCCTCAGGATGCTCACAAGCATCCACACAGCATACTCACATCAGCTGTGCCACCCCTCATCCAGCTGTTGGGAGACAACTGTCCCAAACACCATTCCAGGCATGGACACACCTCCTCCTGTGCTCAGCACAAGCTGCACAACACGACAGAGGCTTGCCCAAGTTAAGGACAGACAGAACTGGCCCAGCACTTCACCCTGGAGATTGTAGCAAAGCTGTCCTGGCAGCGGAGTCATCTGGAGCAGCCAGGGCTGGGACTGAGCAGGCAGAGCAATGTCAGAGCAGTTTCCCCATCCTTGGGAGTCTCTGCACACCTTGGGAATGCCCCACACAAACTCTCCAGTGACCTGGGCACTCAGGGCTAACCCTGTCTTGACAAAGAACGGGATGTCACCTTTGCCAAGGTCCCAGCTGAGGTGGCTCCATGGAAGCCACCACAGCTGGGTGGGAGCAGAAGGCATTGGCCTCAGTGATGGCAAAACTCCCAAGCTTCCAGAGAGCTCAGGAGGACAGTGCTCTCCTGTTGCCTTTCCCAGGCTCCACAAGCTCTGTGGAGACTTTCAGCTTTTCCCTCCCCTGCAGCCCAGACCAGAGCTGGAGGAGGAGAGCTCCTCTCCCACACTGCTCCCTGAAGAGCACAAAGCTCCCTTTCTCTCCAGCAAAGCCTGCTTTCCTTTCCAYATGCAGCCTCACCAGCCTGGAAGGAGTGTATTGCCTGCTCCARAGGTCCCCTCTCATGCAAAACAAGAGCTTCCTAATTGCATGMTGTCCTTTAAATGTCCCCTGCCTGAACAAAACAGACAGCTTGAGCATCCYTCCTGTGCTGGCATGGCTGCCTGGCAGGAGGCTCACAGTTGGGAGCCTGGCTACTTCTGTCCAAGTCCATCTAGGCAGCAATAACAAGTCCAGAAGAAGGCTTTTCCCTCTGCACACTATAAATAGTAACCACAAACCATTTGCAGGGGGTCTAAGAAGCACCAGTGAGTCAGGAGAAGAAAGCTGTAACTGCTGCATTCCCTGCTGTCCCAAGGATACCACAGCACAGCTTCCTACCCACGAGCCTGCTGCACATCTGGCAGGTGTTTGGTGCTCACAGCACCCTCCTGCCATGAGCTGTCTGCTCTGGGGMGCAGCCCTGCACCCACAGCTGCTGTGACAGGAGTGCTCACCTATGGTGACAAGGAATCTGTCYTCCCAGGAGAATGCCATGGCTTGCACTTGTGTCTCGTGGTGGAACAGCTCTGCTGTGCAGGCCCCATCCTGGGTGCTCCAGATGCAGATCTGACAGTGGGAGTCTCCATCCTTCTGCCCTGAGGCAGAGGCAAGAACCTAACACAACAACGTGTAAGTAATTAGAGAATGTGTAATTAGAGAATGCTCGTTAGCCTTAACGGTTTTTTCAGTTATCCCACATTAAAGGGATGTGGKTGGCAAATGGAGAATTCAGTGAGAAACAACCATTCAGCTGATGGCAGGAGGGAAAGGCAGCATCACCCACAGGAAGAGAAAAGCCTTTATAGAATCACTGAGGTTGGGAAAGATCTCCAAGATCATCAAGTCCAACCTGTGATTGATCCCCACYTTGTCACCAGCCCAGGGCATGGAGTGCCACATKCAGCTCCTCCTTGGACACCTCCAGGGATGGGGATTTCACCACTCCTGGGCAGCCCCTTCCAATGCCTGACCACCTTTCCATGGAGAAATTCTTCCTGATGTCCAGCCTGAACCTCCCCTGYCACAACTTGAGGCCATTCCCTCTCATCCTGTCCCTGTTCAGGGAGCAAAGCCTGACCCCCGCCAGCTGCCCCCTCCTGTCAGGAGTTGTGCAGAGCCACAAGGTGCCCCCTGAACCTCCTTTTCTCCACATCAGACTTGTGCTCCAGCCCCTTCCCCAGCTCTGTTCCCTTCTCTGGACATTCTCCAGCCCACACTGAGCCAGCCCAACAGAGAGRTGACTCCAAAACAATCTCCATAGCCTCCAGGCAGAAAGAGGAACAGACAAATGGGATTTTAGGCTGTGGGACTGCAAAGGGGCAGGGACAAGCCGTGGCCTGGGGCAGAGCAGCCCCTCCCACCTGGGCGTGGTGGCTGAGGGRGAGAGTGGAGATCTCCTCGGTGTGGCCCAGCCAGTGGCTCTGCGAGCCCGAGTGCAGGTCTTCAACCACGATGACGCAGCCACAGGAGTAGGCGAAGAAGCCTGGCAGAGGAGGGGGAGGAGAGGGGATGTTTTCATGGAAAGGCTGCACATACAGCCCCCACCACAACCCACGTGGAAAATTCTATGATTCATTAATACGTAAAAGCTGAGTCTTTGATGCAGCTCAGCAGCAGCAGGTTGGGAACGGGGTGAAATCTCACTTTCCCTAACCTGAGTGAAGCAGAGCTGCCAGCCACCATTCCAGCTGGAGAAAGGAGGCAGCATGGGCTTTGTGAGCTCCCCTCCTGCTCTGTCCACTCAACAGCTGGAGCCTGAGTCTGTCCCACCAACTAAAGCTTGCCAACAGCAAAGAGCTACTGGATTTTACCAATACAGAGAAGCTCTGTGTTCAAGCAAAGATCCCAATCCAACAGTCAMATCATAACCTCACTCAGTACACAGCCCTAGCATCACAGAATAGAATCACACATGGCTTGGGTTGGAAGGGACCTTAAAGCTCATCTCCTTCCACCCCCTGCCATGGGCAGAGACACCTTCCACTYTCCCAGGCTGCTCCAAGTCCRGTCCAACCTGGCCTTGGGCACTTCAGGGATCCTGGGGCAGCCACAGCTTCTCTGGCAACACATCCCAGCACTGCAGAGCATTCCCAGTGTACCTGTATCTGGGTTCCACACCATATTCCCTCTGCCATTCCCATTGTAGCCGATCACTGCTTTCAGCTTCAGCACCTCACTGCCCGCTGGAGGAGACAAGAAACTCTGCAAGAAAAACAGACACTGGCTTAAAATAATCTCTGGAAGAATGGTCTGGTCAGAGGCATCAACACCCACACAGGAAAAAGTGAGTGTCCTCAAACACATCCCACACAGATCCATGCCAAGATGTGTATAAGAGACAGCATCAACACCCACACAGGAAAAAGTGAGTGTCCTCAAACACATCCCACACAGATCCATGCCAACACTCACACAATTCCATAATGGAAGAGACAAATAACATTCCATAACAAAAGAGACACTGCCCCAGCACAGRCAGGCACAGATGCTTTCAGATAGGGCACAAAACAGGCTGGCAGCAAATGCCCAGCCGAGGAGCAGCTGCTAATCCTGCTGGGAAAGAGTTCCACGGGTTTGGCTGACTTGGGATGCAGATATTTCAACAGGAAGAGAACTYGGAGAAAAATGCTGCCAGGTGGAGGGACAGAGGAGAGGGTTGGGATGAAATCTGGATGTAGCTGTTCTCCCAGCACTAGCAGCAGAGCTTAGGGAAGGGCTGAGTTAAGTTTCTGTTTTATCCCTGCTGTGTTTGTTAACAGAGCAGGAGCTGTGCAGTGTCTCTCCTCACCACGCTCCACGGATTTGCCTTCCCCAGCCTGCTCTGCCAATGCAGCTGCTCACAAATATGGGAGCACAATGAATCACTCCATTGCTCACTCGTCTTTCACTCTCAATAGCACATGCCATTTCCACTCCTTTTGAATAAAAATGTATGCAGATTTGGGCAACACAAAAAGAGTTGAGCACAACTCACTTTTTACTAGTCTGGGAAGAGTTACATGTAGAGAAGAACAGGGAATTAACATTAGGATTTCTGTGCTGAACATCAGCCCAGGGGTATAGTRCCCAAATTGCTTTCCAACAGAGAACAAAATGGAAACGATTTGAAAAATGCACATATCCCAGCCCCAAAATGCCTGTTCTCCACCTGGTAACCAGCACAACTCTCACCTGGGGGAGCACTGATGCCTTGAAGCGAGGGGTGAAATGCCGGTAGGAATCTGGGCGGATGCAGCWTTTGGGAGTTCTGGTTCCCTTCCTGGGCTCTGCCACACGAAGGAGAAAATGGTACCTATGGGAAGGGTTTGGGAGCAGCAGCCAGGCTGTGGCTTGCTTATATTCAGGTGCTGTGCATGTGTGAACACACACGAGGCAAAAAGCAAACTGCAGTGTCACATGTGGCATATGCCAAGTGGGAAGGGACCCACAYGGATAGTGAGTCCAACCCCTGGCRCTGCACAGATACCCCAACAGTCCCACCCTGCACCTCAGYGCATTGTCCAAYCATTCCTGGAGCTCTGGCAGCCATGCCCATTCCCTGGGGAGCCTGTTCAATCAATGCCCAGCACCCWCTGGGGGAAYAASCTTTTCCTGATATCCAGCCTGACCCTCCCTGACACAGCTCCWGCCATTCCCTGGAGTTCTCAGTTCCTTTCCCACCTGTAGCAATGRATCTGAACAACTCAGACTACAGTGTGRACCAGCCATTTCACTTGTAACTGTTCTTACCAGAATTTTCTTAAAGCTCTCTAAAATTCAAAGTTAATAAGACATAAACTGTACTAAAATAAGAAAGAAGCTAAAAAACTGAATTCCAAGACCACAAAGAACTGTAAACCACCTAAACCATAACCAATCACATATTCTTAAAAGTACATACAAAACATATAGACAAACAAAAACACCAATAAAAAATATGTAATCAGTAGAGTTGGAATATATAAATAAGTACTTAATGTAAACAACAAACAACTTCTACTTAATCGTATTAGTTATCCAAGAATCCTAAATTTCCCACACCACACTGCAAACAGCCTAAGGACAGCCACACCTTGTGCTCTGGGATCCCTGTGAAACCACGAGCCCCACAGCTCCAGCACTGCAACAGGAGAACTAGGGGCAGTTTTATCCTGAGGCTTTCCAACAAGTCCTGCAGGGGCTGAGCACTGGCAGCTGCCTGCTCCTGGCAGGTTGCCACACATCACTGCAGCTCCCAGGCTGTGCAGCTATTAATAGAGCCATTGGGAGCTTTAATTGCAGCTGGATTTAATGGGACGTGCCACTCAGAGATGATACTGGCTCCAGGCTGAAGGCAGGCTTCTGGTGTGCCCAGAAGCAGCAGCAGGGAAAGAGCCAGAAAAACGAGCAGTTTTAGGGATCAATGTGAGCCTCCCTCAATACTGGGTGCCCTTGGAAGGTCATGGCCAAGGGAAAACTCCTAAGGGACACATTGCAGCCTTTCACCTCACAGCTCAGAGCATGTGTCTGCGTCTCTCTGCCTAATAATAATGATAATAATAATAACAACAACAACATTTCTTTGGTTTTAGGGGATAGACCAAGCTGCCATGCAGGCCTGCAGCTCTGTACAAACTGGCAGTACCCCTGGATTTACCGTTTGCTGGTTTTTCAGGAGACCTCGAGCTCTCCTGCCTCACTCTGGGCCTCACAACAGTCTCCTCATTCCCATCTGATTCCACCACAATGACTGAGGCATCTCTGTGCTCATTTGCCACCTTCCTGCTGCTGCCTGGCAGTTCTGCTTCCTCCTCCCTGTCTGACTCAGAGGAAATACCTGGGGAGAGAAATCAGTGGGAAGATGGAGCCACCCAAGTCCTTCAGGACCACTTCACGTGTGCCTGACCCCTGCTCTGTGGAACAGCTCAGCTGTTAGGGTGGAAGCCAAAGCAGACAATTCCTATAGGAATGACCWACAAGGTGTTTAGCACAGTCAGAGGGGCTGTGCCAGCACCTCAGTATGTGGAGAAGAGCAGAGGATAAAGGGGTGCTGAACCCCAGTTAAGCCCAGCTTAGGGGAAGGAATTGCAGACTGGTCTGCCAGAAGGGGTCACAGGTAGGGATGGCTCCAAGGATGCTGCTGAACTAGGCAAGTTTTTCCTAAAACAAGGTTAATTTTCCCCTTTCCTGCAAGGAGTTTCTCTTACTTTGAAACCCTGCTGGGTGGACASAGCTGATATCCAGACACGGTGGGGAGGAGAGCAATGGAACAGGCACTGTCTGCCGAGGGGTCTCAGAGCCATCCTTGGGCTTCTCAGAGCTGCTGTCTGGGAAAGAAAAGGGCTTGGTGTCACTTCCTTCAGCCCATGCTCCTCTCATCCTTCTGGATGGTGACACCTCAGCTTCCACAGAAGCAGCTTCTCTGTGTTTTAAGAAAGAGAGGGACAGAGAGAGGGGCAATGAGGGAGAGAGGAGACAGAGGAGATGGAGGCAGAGAAAGACAGAAGGCAAAAGCTGAAAATCTACCAGAAAGCCCAGAGTAGCTCTGCTCAGAACATCCCCACCTAGGCAGACTGAGAGGTGCTGCCAATTAATTTGAGATTGCCCTTCAAGGCTAATTATTTGGTTTGCCCCCCCCTACAGGACCCCCTCAGGGAAGGAACCATCCCCCCAAATCCCTCTGGAAAAGCTGCCAGCACAACTCATGGGAAGAGGCAAACTCACCTGAGCTCAGCACCAGAGCGGACGCAGATGGACGAGCCCTGGGAAGGGGAGGAGACTGGAGTCACACAGGGATGGGGCAGGGACAGGGGACACACACAGGCACTGCCAGCACCATTACCTGCCWGGGGATGACTTGACTGGAGGTGGAGCTAGGAAATCCCAGAGGAAGATGGCATCCCCAACGCTGATGARGTGCTCTTGGTGTGGGGTGAAGGCGACCTGGTGCACGGGCTCTGAGTGCCCGATGAACACCTGGGAGAGAGCAGGCCTTGAATCCCCATCACCACCTGTCCTGTCAGGATGGGGTTACTCCACTCCCTGTCCTGCCCAGCCAGGGTCTACAGGCCTCAGCAGAAGGTGCAGAAGAGGATGTATCACACCTACAGTTCTCACATCTATGGGCTGATCAACCCGGGGCCAACCTCCAACACACTCACCAGGGGAAGAAAGCAAAAGCTGAAGAGTCCAAAGTCTTACCCTGCCTCTGAAGCCTTGGGTGAACCATTTCCTCTCCATTTTCTCTCTCTGTCCCTAACACAGAGCTATCACCTACCTCTGTCCTTTGCACCTCTCACTGGGGTGCTCTGGCAGCCCCAGCCTGTGCCCACTGCAGGCACAGTGTGGGATCAGGGCTGCACTTCTCTGCTGGGCAAACTGGGACTGGGGACACTGGGCCAGGTCATACAGCTGTCTCTTATACACATCTAGATGTGTATAAGAGACAGGTGTGGGATCAGGGCTGCACTTCTCTGCTGGGCAAACTGGGACTGGGGACACTGGGCCAGGTCATACAGAGCCCATTTGCTGCTCTCTTCTCTGGGGACTCAGCAATGCAGCACCATCCCCTTCCCCCCTGGGTGGGCAGTACCTGGAAGTTGATGTTGAAGCGCATCTTGTAGTCCCACACTTTGATGACCTTGTCACCAGCAGTCAGCAGGTACTGGCCATCCTTGCTCAGTGCCAAGGAGGAACAGCTCAGCTTGTGCACGGGGGACACCTGAGGACAAGAAATGGCACCAGCAGCCTTAGCTGAGCTGGTTCATATCCTTATTTACACTTCAGCAAGAGAACAGTAGTGTGACAGTGTGGAAAACAAGGACAGGCTCAGGCTCACCCTGAGTACACTGGGACAGCTGCAGGCTTCTCACTTGTGCTTCTTTGAAGCCTGTGAGCTCCAGGAGGAGTTTTTCTCTCATTTAACCTCCCAGASAGACAAGAAGTGCCCAGCCCCCAGAGGAGACCTGGTGGATGAATTTCAGTGTCCTACCTCTCGCACCAGCCGTCCGGTTTTTGCATCAAGCACAAGGATTTTATTGGAAGAAGTGGATACCAGGAGCTCTCCCTGAGGCACAGGACCAAAGCAGACCTTCACTGCAGAGTCCAAGARGGTGCTGTGCAGGTCCAGGATGCTGATGTCCACCCTCAGCAGCTGTGGAACAAAGAGCCACTGAACAACCACTGCAGGAGCCTCAGGATTGCTCCCATGCTCCTAACACAAAGCTATAGAGCCCCCTGGACCCTTCCCTTCCCYCTTAATAAGGGGCTGCAGGTCCAGACAATGCCCAGGAGAGCAGGTCAAGAGAGAGGTGAGAGCAGACAYCCTCCACAGCACCTCTCAAATTATCTTTTCTAGCAGAGAATGAAGGCAGAGGAGAAGAAACCTTGAATTTGTTATTTCTGTSTCACAGAAGGGAAAACAGGGAGCTCACTGTCAGCCCTGATCCACCTCCCTGGCTGCTGCCTGTGGGGTTCCAGGGGACAGCCCTGTCCCCAGGAGTGAGGGGACTCTGCTGGGTACCTCATCGAGTGAGCAGGCCTCCATCACTGTCACCACGTACTTGGAGGGCCCCACGAAGGCCAGCAGGCGACTGTCCCCACTGAGCACCAGAGTGTCCGCACCACTGCCAGCATCCCGGGCCACCACACTGCCTGGGGGACACAGCAAGACACTGAGCAGCAGCAAAGCCCACTCTGATGGTGCTGCTCAGCAGCAGCTGCAGCTTCTCCTGCAGCCTGAGAAAAAAGCAACCTGTGCTGTAGAAGATGCTACAAATTTTATTTACACACCCAGAATGTGCAGTGAASCARCTCAAAAACAAGGTTGAGATGCACAGCTTGTTGCCTGAGTGAACATGCAGCGTTTCCAAGGAGAGCAGGACAAAGTCAAAGGAATAAAATTGKTTTTAGGGCTTATTTTTTAGTGTTACAAGAGGCTGTGATGAGGAGCTCTGTGAGATCTCAGCTGCAGCCTGGTGTCTGAACCCAGAGCAGAATGAGGTCAGTGCTCAACACCACCACACTGATGTCAGTCCACAGGGCAGAGAGACCCAGAGGTCTGACAATCACAGAAATTACAGCAATTCTCTGTATTTATTCCATGACCATAATTCCACTGTTCTGTCCCTGGAACGTGACCAGGCAGCAAACACAGTTTCAGAGCAGAGGCARCACGTGAAGGTCCAGCTGCAGCACTGACACCAAACCTGGGTGATTTTGGATGAATTCCCTGATTCCTCCAATCCCTGTTCCTTATCCTGCACACCTCTGGGGCAGGTTCCTCCTCTTTGTGCAGTATTACACTGTATAAAAATCAGAGTTCCCTTTCCCTGCCCAAGCTTGTGCTGTCACAACTCATTTCCAAAGTGTACATTAAATGTGACACTAATTTTTCCAAACTGCCTTGCCCCTGCCCTGCCTCCAGCTCTCCACCAGCTCCATTCACCAGCACAGAGCAGCTCTGCTGCAGGCAGGATTAGGGCAACAATCCACTTCAAACAAATTAAATTGCACATGTACAGAATGGAAAGAGTCAGGGCTTGGGCATGAATAAATCTCCATGTGACCCCAGCACATTAATGAAATCATCAGACCAGCAGGATGAGGGGGTTTGAACCAGGACAGGTAGGGAAGTGCTGGCAGTCACTGGGGTTTGCTCACACAGAAGGTAAAAACAGAAATCACAGAATCATTGAGGCTGGGAAAGCCCTCTAAGATCATCAAGTCCACTGAAACATATCCCCGGGTGCCACATCCACATCTTTTAAATCCTTCCAGGAATGGTGACTCCACCACTGCCCTGGGCAGCTGTGTCACGGCCTGACCATCCTTCCAATGAAGAAATTTTCCCAGGATCAAATCTAAACTTCCCCTGGCACAATTTGAAGCCATTTCCCTCTCCTCCTGTCCCTGTTCCCTGGGAGCAGCCCTGTTCCCCCCGGCTGTCCCCTCCTGTCAGGAGTTGTGCAGAGCCACAGGATCCCCCTGAGCCTCCTTTTCTTCAGGCTGAGCCCCTTCCCAGCTCCTTCTGGTGCTCCAGACCCTTCCCAGCTCTGTTCCCCTCTCTGGACAAGCTCCAGCCCCTCTTGTGAGGGGCCCAGAACTGACCCCAGGACTGGAGGTGCCTCAGCAATGCCCAGAGCAGGGGGAAATGCCAAAGCTCAGAAGGTTCATTGGGAAATATCACTCCAAGCAGGCTGAGCTTGGGCTGGCTCTGGTGTCAGGATGTCTGTGCCAATACATAAAAAGAAGAAAGGCAATCCCAACCCCAGAGTCTTACCCAGGACTCTCAGAACTTGGATTTTCTGTGCCACAAGTCTGTACAGAGCCAGAGTTCCCTGCAAGCAGGAGCTGAACATCAAATTGCCATCTGGAGAGAAGGTCAGCCCGGTGACTGCGGTGCGGTGCTGCCTGAAAGGGGGCAGAAAACGTGGAAAAAGGGAAGAGAAAAAGGAATCACAGACAGAGGCAACAGTGGTGATGTTGAGTGTAACATAGTGAAGAACTCAAGAGGATAAATTAACCAGGAACAGAGCAGGATCCTGCTGTGCTCACCCCTGCAGCAGCCCAGGACAAACAACACTCTGACTTGTCACAAAACTGAGCAGTGAGTGCAGACTCCAGCCTGGATGGAACCTGCTCCTTCTCCCTTTGGAGCATCCRCCAAACCCCACACTGAGGCTCACAAGGCTCCCTGCCCAGCTGCTCTCCAGGACAAGCTCTTTCCTACTGCTGTTCACTGGGAAATCACAAAGAAAGCCCTCATGGCTTTCACAGCTTGGGCTTTCYCCACCCGGAGCCTTGGCACAGCAGATCTGCCCCAACCCCACCCAGCTGGCACCTGAGGCTTGTGGAGCTCCATGAGTSACACTGTGGCTCTGTCTCATCACCAGGACACCCAGTTAGACCCCYTGGAGCTCCCACTTCACTCACTTGTGCTCCAGCAGGAGGTCAGAGGCAGCCAGGTTGAAGATCCTCACCACCCCACTGTCGAAGCCACAGGCCAGCATCTTCCAGAAGGGGTGGAAGGCCACAGTACAGGGAGTTTCCTCTGCAGCTGAGAAGTCATACAGCTGCAGGGAACAGACACCACAGGCATGAAGCTGGAGAGGACTGGAGCTGCAGCTGGACCCAACAACTGATCAGCCTCACATCTCCACCATGAGCATGTCCCTGCTCCTGACTGGATGGATCCAAGACCCACTGAAGTCCTGGGTCTTTGGGCACTCAGATAAAGCCTTTGGGTGTTATGGTTTGTGCTAAAAKGCAATCTTCAAAAGATGGAGGAAAGGGAAATAGTTGTGTCCAACAATACCTCATATCAGTGYTATTTTTGCCTGATGCCTGGGAGAAATGATGAGGAGGACTTTATCTTATTAGAAGGTTAACTAATTACTTTATTATACTATTTTATTTTATATTATATTTCACTACATTACATTACATTTAAACTGAATTTGTACAAGTACTTAACTGCTTAGAATTTTATGACTGTCTGCTGACTGACAGTCTGCACACACACTGGGCCCTGATAGGCCAAGGAAACAAACCACCATCACTGTYGGTAAACAATTCTATATTGTATTTTACTTTGGCACAACACAGGAGCAGTGAATGAGATAATTTTTCTGATCATTCTTTTTTCTGCTTCTCTCAGGTTCAGAGAATGTGAATTCCACAACCTCAGAACTCTGTACTTCCAAAGGGTCTCTTGCCCACAGTAACCCTCACACTTCAGGGGGGGCTTCTGAACTGTGGGGCTTTGATAATTGGACCAAACAGAGATCAGGGAGACTTAATAACCCTGAGACACCACCTCCTGTAAGAGCCTAAATGAGAGATGCAGGACTCCAGGGGCTCTCRAAAATGCAGTTTATGCRARCCAAGAGYTTACAGCAGCCCAGGGTCATGGGTGACAGAGCTGTGCCTCCAGCTGTCAGCTCCACTGCAGGCAGGCCTGGAGACCCTTTGGTTTTGGTTACATTGCATTATAGACTTTTCTTTGCTGAGCATCTTAATATGGTAGAACCAATCTATACCTTAACTTTTATCTCTAGCCTATCCTAACTACTATAATTACCATATTCATGTTACTATTCTCCAATCACTAAAAGTTAGTACATTACAMTTMAAGCTAGAAGTTGTTTTTCAGTTTTRRTYCAGTYGAAAATTCTGAGACCRTTTTTCTACTTGCAYCTTTGCTGACTTGTTTGCCTGTGCTATCTTTCTGCTTGGTAAAAACATCTTCTTGTTTGAAGTAAGTTTATCCTTTGCTCTAAGTCATAAAAKCCCTTTCTAACACACCCTTRGCCTCCTTGGTTATCCAGTAATTCTTTTCTTCTATATCAAAACTTGRTTCCATCTCTATTCCTTCATCAGACTCTACATTTAAAAATCTTTCTGCTAAGCACACACATATCTGTGAGACTTTCTTGTCAAACTTCCATCCTTCCTAACAACCTGCCTCTTGTGTCACCCACCTGCTGCCTGGAGGCGAGGTCCCACACTCGGATGGTGCTGTCCTGGGACACTGTTGCCATCTGCTCCCCCTTGTCCTGCAGGGAGAAGCCCAGCACGGAGCCCCCGTGGGAGCGCATCAGCGTGCTGTAGTCCCGGGCCTGCACATCCAGGTAGCCCAGGCTCCCAGCAGCTGTGGTGGACAGCACTTTGTGGCCATCTGGGCTGATGCAGACAGAACTCACTGAAGCCTCATGCTCTGGGGAAAGACACAGGAGTCAACAAATCCTCTGGGAAAGGAGCAGCTGGAACACAGCTACAGACTGTGGCAGTGTTCGCAGGGGTCTGAGGATGAGAATGTTGACTCCGTGTTTCAGAAGGCTGATTTATTATTTTATGATATATATTAAAACTATACTAAAAGAATAGAAGAAAGGATTTCATCAGAAGGTTAGCTAAGAATAGAAAAGGAATGATAACAAAGGCTTGTGACTGACTGAGACAGTCTGAGCCAGCTGACTGTGATTGGCCATTAATTAGAAACAACCCCATGAGACCAATCACAGATGCACCTGTTGCGTTCCACAGCAGCAGATAACCAWTGTTTACATTTTGTTTCTGAGGCCTCTCAGCTTCTCAGGAGAAAAAATCCTAAGAAAAGGATTTTTCATAAAACATGTCTGTGATACAGACCCACATTTAGGAAAGCAATGCCCARGACCCAAAGACTGAATGCTTGCAGGTGTGAGCTGTGACAGATTAGAGAGATTAGCTCTGCCCTTCCTAACATCCCTGGGCTCTGCTGTAATGGTGATTGTTTCAAAAACAATCAAGGACTYCTCGACTTCTCCCCTAATTTTTCATGGACAGATGAGCCGTGGCTAGAAGGGGACACAAATCAAGATGGAAAGTCTGCTTTCTCCCAGGAGATCCTGCCTTTTTCCTATGAGTTACAAGAATAAACATGAATAATTGCCACTGAAGACTTCCAAGGCAGTCAGCCCTGGAGGCAGCACACGTCACACAGCCCTGACTCACGAGGATTGCTGTGGGAGCTGTGGCAGTGGAGCTCTGGATCTGCAGCAGGACACGTGGAGCTCAGAAGCTCCACTCCCACCTCTACTCACCTGCCTCTAGGACAGCAGCTGAGAAGTCCAGTAGCCACAGCCTCAKGTAGCCATCCTCTGATCCCGTGGCACAGAAGGTCAAGGACATGCTGATACTGTTTATAGCAATCCCAGGGCCTGGAAACCCAAAAAACAACAGCTCCTTATACAGGTGAAACAAGAAAACTCAACCTGAGAGGGGCCCATCCAAGAGCTGAGGCTGGTAGCCCACCCACACCCAGCTGGAGCCTGAGGAGGATGCAGGAACCCCACAGTGACAGGCAGAACAGGCTGAGGGGTCTCAGCCAGCCCTTCTCAGGGCTCCAAACTCCTCTTTACCAGTGTGAAACTCTTGCCAGGTATAGAAGATTCCTACCTCTGCCATATTTTTGCTTAACAGGATCCTGTAGCAAAGGATATCCCAGATTAACTGCCTGAGGTACAAACCCTTTCACTGCCCTGTCCCAAAGCCTCTCTGCAGAAAGGGAGATCCACAGACTGGGACTTTTTGATTCATAGAATCATTAAGGTTGGAAAACATCARTGAGCCCAACCATTATCCCCCCACCAGCCCATGTCTCCAGGTGCCACATTCAGGTGCCACCACAGGCTTTTTGAACATTTCCAGGGACAGAATGGGCAGCTTGTTCCAATGCCTTACCACACTTTCAGTKAAGAAATTTTCCCCAATATCCAACCTAAATCCAGGCATAAAGGCCATAAGTCAGAGCCAGCACTGAGACCAAGAGGCACCAGGGACTTTGTTTCATCTCCTCTTGGGCCCTTTCCTGCCCGTGAAGTGAGAACTGCAGTTGCACACCTCTCAAAGGCCACATTATAGATTKATTAGCTCAATTTGCCAAAGCAAACTATGCACTAAGTTTTAAGATATCAGAGCAATCACARTTGAAAGTGAATTCTTCCTGCTGCTCAAGTTAATGGAAGAGCTGAAAGTTGGTCTACTTAATGTAGAGCAACAAAGATTCCCCGAACGCTCTGCAGCAGCTGAATAATGAAAAAATCCCCAAATTCATCTTTTTCGTTAATCTTAGTTCTTTTTCCATCTCTCCATTAAGCCTGCCATCAGCAAATGAAGACCTTGTCTCATGTTTCTAAAAGTAGTGTTTCTCTGAAAGTGCAATCAGCATTTAAAATGCTAAAATCTTTCTTAAAACGATACTTTGCTGTACTAAGGAGGATTATTTGCAGTCCTTAAGAGGCAAATAGCAATGATCTAAACAACCCCAAAATAATCCTTCAGCAGTAGGTAAAGAGCTGGTTGGTTTGAGCAGATTTCTGACCCCCATGGTGGTGGAAGTGGTCACTGGTTGTTGGTCTCCCTCTCCCTGCCTGCTCCTGCTCCCACCTGAGCTGTTCCCTGCCCATTCCTGCTCCCACCTGAGCTGTTCCTTGCCTGCTCCTGCTCCTGAGCTGCTCCTGTTCCCTGCCTGCTCCTACCTGAGCTGTTCCTTGCCTGTTCCTGTTCCCACCTCAGTGTTCCCTGCCTGTTCCTGCTCCCATCTGAGCTGTTCCCTCCCTGCTCCTGCTCCTGCTCCCACGAGCTGTTCTCTGTTTCTGCCTGCTCCCACCTGAGCTGTTCCTGCTTTCCCCTGCTGCTGTTCCCACCTGAGCTTGTTCCCTGCCTTGTCTGCTTCTGCTCCCACCTGAGCTGCCCTGCCTGCACGTGCTCCACTCAGCTGCTCCTACCTGCACCTGCTCCCACCCAGCTGTTCCCTGCCTGTTCCTGCTCCACACCTGAGCTGTTCCCTGCCTGCTCCTGCTCCCAACCTGAGCTCGCTCCCTGCCTGCTCCTGCCCGTCATACGCCGGGGCTGTGCAGGCAGCAGGCGCCGTGCACTCCGCACGCAGACGTTCTTGTAGTCCACCTCCAGCACGTGGCCACTCCTGCTGCACACAAAGCTGTGGAAAAAAAACAGGAGAGATTTGCTTTTAGTAAACAAACACCTTGGTTTACCATGTTTGTGTAAAGCAATCCTGGCTCACAAGTAATATAAGAGGRCAACAAGGTGTCCAAGTGTTCCACACACCTCCAAAGAAGTCAGAGCTTCCTATTTAGTTTCCTGACCCTTTGYAATAGAAATTAGCAAAACAGCTAAAAGCTTGCCATAAACTCCAGAAAGAAGCCTCCCTCTGCCACAGGCTGACTGAGCTGACAGCTCTGCCTTTGTGGGACAACATGGGGTGGCAACAAGGTCTGGCTTTGATGATTAAAATAAAACAACAAAGTGTGTGTCTGTATGCAAGAGGATGTGTACCAGGCTCCTCCTGCTGACCCAGGAATCCAACAGAGAGCTTCAGGTGGGGAGAGAGTCACTAAATATGGCACAACAGCAGCATGGCAAGAGGAAAGAGGCTGTTCTGTGAGCAGCCAAAGCCCTTTTGGGAGGTGACACGTGCTGAGTGGGGAGAGCCTCTCCCAGCTCCAGAGGGCAGCTGCTTTTTGAGGGAGAAGTGAGCACAGTGCCATGGTGGAGGGGGAAGGAGAAT
>NDFG01000141.1:1810724-1889123 GCA_002167245.1 Sporophila hypoxantha
GCGTCCCCACCTGAGCTGTTCCTTGCTGGTCCTGCTCCTGAGCTGCTCCTGTTCCCTGCCTGCTCCTACCTAGCTGTTCCTTGCTGTTCCTGTCCACCTCAGTGTTCCCTGCCTTTCCTGCTCCCATCTGAGCTGTTCCCTCCCTGCTCCTGCTCCTGAGCTGCTCCTGTTCCTGCCTGCTCCTGCTCCACCTGAGCTGTTCCTGTTCCCTGCCTGCTCCCACCTGAGCTGTTCCTCTTCCCTGCTGTCCTGTTCCCACCTGAGCTGTTCCCTGCCATGTCTGCTTCTGCTTCCCACCTGAGCTGCTCCTGCCTGCACGTGCTCCACTCAGCTGCTCCTACCTGCACCTGCTCCCACCCAGCTGTTCCCTGCCTGTTCCTGCTCCCACCTGAGCTGTTCCCTGCCTGCTCCTGCTCCCAACCTGAGCTGCTCCCTGCCTGCTCCTGCCCGTCCTATCCCGGGGCTGTGCAGGCAGCAGGCGCCGTGCACTCCGCACGCAGACGTTCTTGTAGTCCACCTCAGCACGTGGCCACTTCTGCTGCACACAAAGCTGTTGAAAAAAAAACAGGAGAGATTTGCTTTTAGTAAACAAACACCTTGGTTTACCATGTGTTGTGTTAAAGCAATCCTGGCTTCACAATATATAAGAGGTCAACAAGGTGTCAAGTGTTCCACACACCTCCAAAGAAGTCGATTAGCTTCCTATTTTAGTTTCCTGACCTTTGAAATAGAAATTAGCAAAACAGCTAAAGCTTGCCATAAACTCCAGAAAGAAGGCCTCCTGTGCCACAGGGTGGCTGAGCTGACAGTTTGACAGCCTTGTGGGACAACATGGGTGGCCACAAGGTCTGGCGTTTGATGATTAAAATAAAACAACAAAGTGTGTGTCTGTATGCAAGAGGATGTGTAACAGCTCTTCGCTGACCCAGGAATCCAACAGAGAGCTTCAGAGTGGGGAGAGAGTCACTTAATATGGCAACAACAGCAGCATGCAAGAGAAAGAGGCTGTTCTTGTGAGCAGCCAAAGCCCTTTTGGGAGGACATGTGCTGGAGTGGGGAGAGCCTCTCCCAGCTCCAGAGGGCAGCTGCTTTTTGAGGGAGAAGTGAGCACAGTGCCATGTGGAGGGGAAGGAAGAATCTAACAGGGAGAGCTGCAGAGCTCCCTCCTCTGGGCTGCCTGGGACAGGTGACAGTGACAGGCTGTAAGAGACGGTCTGAAGTGTGTTGGGGAAGATGAAACAGGAAAGCCTTATGATTGTCTGGCAAAAGATTTTGAGACTATAGAAACTATGAGCCAGATTAAAATGAAAGCCAGCTTTGAGATACCTCAGTTACTGAACAACTGGAAAACAATGGCGTGGCCGGCTGAAGGCAATCCCCTTTTGATGAAACAACACCCTCTGCTTGCAGACAGGCCCAAGGGTCAGAGCAGACCCTGCCAGCTTGGCAGAAGGGGTCCAAAGAGGAGTTTATGGGGTTTAAAATGTAACACAGGATGGTAATGTAACGATTCTTATAGGCTGTATGTAAATGCTACAGGATTTGTATATTGTACTAGATTGGTTAGTGAGAATTAGAATATTCAACACAGAAGAAGATTTATTGTATTGTAATGGGAACCTCGCTCTCTTACCCTCTTACTCTCTCACCCTCTCATCCTCTCTACCCCTCTCTTCTCTGGGGCCTGCTCTGAGCTGTGCCCGCAGCTCCCAGCAGGGCCCTGCACCCAGGCCCTGTGCAATAAACCACAAGTTCCATGACCTGGCTGCAGAGATCTCTGTCTCTGTCCTGACCGTCCTGCCCCCCGAAGCTCCTACAGAAGTGTCCCTCATTTGCCTCACAACCATTGCAAGGACAGAGACCAAGACCCTGAGGACCCTGGCTGGAGTTCTGGCCTGGCTGAGGCGGATGCTCACCAAGTGATTGCTCGCAGCTGTGTTTGCAGTGCTGCCATGGTACTGCTTTGGGCAGGGGCTGGCAAGGAGCAGCTTGATACCCACTCATCACAATAGCCCATGAATTTCCCCACCTCTTGGCTAAATGAACTTTCTGGGGTAACTTCAGTGACGGAAAATCCCTCACCTGCCCRGTGACCACTGTGAGGGACAGAGATTGAAGCCCCTCCCAGGGACTGAGACCCCCATAATTCTGACATGGGGGGGCTGACRTGACTGTAGTGAGATGTTTGCCAAGTGTTGTCTGCAGGTGTGTTTGCTGGACCAGGAAACCAGTCCTGAAACAATGGGTCCTGCTCACTGCTGAGATTGACTTATCCTGTTTAGGAACATGGACTGTCTGTACCTGTTTTCAATAGACTCATTCTCCATTGTCTTTTACCTGTTGCCCCCTTGGCAGAGGACTATAAAAGACCCCCTGAGTTAACCATGACTCTGAGATTCTCCCCGATGTGACAAGACAGATCTATTGGCCGGACCACGAGGATTTCATCTCTCCATTGGTCGCTATACCCCTTTCCCCTCTTTCTCAGCTATCCTTTATCTCCTTTCCAATCCTTCTATGGCATCTTTGCTGTGGACATTCAATTAAAGGTTGCATTTGTTTGATTAATTACTGAAATTCCCACTCGTGTTGTTTTTTGCACTCTGGATCAGTTAATCAAACCATCACAACACAGCCTCAAAGTGCATACAGCCCTCACACGCGGCACCCACAAAGGGCCCTCACAGGGCAAGCTGTATTTGAGAGAAGAGCCAGCAAAGGCATCGTGTGGAGGGGAGGAGAATACTAAAAGGAGAGCTGCAGAAGCTCCCTCCTCTGGGCTGCCTGGGGAAGGTTTGACAGTGACAGGCTTGTAAGAGAGTCGCTTGACAGTTCCCTCATGGTCTGAAGTTTCCCTCATTATGCCTCACAACCGTCCACAGAGACCAAAGGACCTCTGAGGACTGGCGAGTTCTGGCCTGGTTGGGGTGGATGCACACAGCCCCTCACAGGCCACACCCACAGGGCACACACAGGAGCCCCTCACAGGGCACACAACAGCCCAACTCACAGGGCACACACACACACAGCCCCTCACAGTGCACGACACACACCCAGCCCTCACAGGGCACACACACAACCAAGCCCCTCACAGGGCACACACACCACACACCCCCTCACGGGCACACACACACACCCCCAGCCCCTCACCAGGGCACACACACCACCTCACAGCCCTCACAGGCACAGCTCACACCACACACACATAGCCCCTCACAGGGGCCCTCACACCACACACACCCAGCCCCTCACAGGCACACACACACAGAGCCCCTCACAGGGCACACACACACCAGCCCCTCACAGGGGCACACCCAGCCCCTCCACAGGGCACACCACACCCCACACAAGCCCCCTACAGGCACACCACCACACTCAGCCCCTCACAGGGCAAACACACACAACAAGCCCCTCACAGGGGCACACACAGGGCACACCACCACACAGCCCCTCACAGGGCACACACACACACACAGCCCCTCACAGGGCACACACACACACAGCCCCTCACAGGGCACACACACACCCAGCCCTCACAAGGGCACACACGCACCACACCAGCCCCTCACAGGGCACACCCACAGAAGCCCCTCACAGGGCACACACACAGAGAGCCCCTCACAGGGGCACCACACCACACAGCCCCTCACAGGGGCACACACACACACACAGAGCCCCCTCACAGGGCACACACACACCAGCCCCTCACAGGGACACCCACAGAGGCAACCACAGGCCCCTCACAGGGCACACCCAGCCCTCACAGGGCACACACACACTCAGCCCCTCACAGCCCTTACAGTGCACGGTCCTCTGGCTCCTGCTGGGGCCCCTCCTCGAAGGCCAGGGGTCCGGTGAATTCCAGGGCGTGGTACTCGCCCAGCGGGACGGGACACGAGCGCAGGGCCCCGCTCCGCACTCGCCACAGCCTGATGTTGTCCCGGCCACACGACACCATCCTGTGCAGAGAGACACGGCCTGAGCACCAGGGCAGGGCTCCACAGGCCCCCGAGGGAAGGGCAGTGTCCCAAGGGCTGCTGACAGCAAGGAATGAGAGATGGAATGGCAACCAGAATGGCTGCAGCACCACATTTCCCCCCCAGCCGTGCCGGAGTTATCAGATAAAAGGAGTTTGGGGTGAAGAGACCTTAAAGCTCATCTCATTCCACTTCCTGCTATGGGCAGCAACATCTCCCATTATCCCAGGTTGTTCCATGCCCTGTCCAACCTGGCCTTGGACACTTCCAGGGATCCAGGGGCAGCCACAGCTGCTCTGGGCACCCTGTGCCAGGGCCTGCCCACCCTCCCAGGGAACAAMTCCTTCCCAATATCTAAGAATCAATACTTCCAATTTCTTTTCCTGGCACACTACCTGGTATCATCAAAGAAAGCAATCTTCATGGCCTGGATGTCCACATCTGTGTGTGCTCTGGCCAGCACAGTCACGCRTCCACCACGGGTCACCTGAGCGGTGTTCCACACCACCACCATCTGAAGCAAGAAAATATGATGGGAGAGCTGCTCAAAACCTTGGCAGCACAAGAGCTTTTCATCCCACAGCTGCTCCAGAGCTGGGCACAAAGTATTGATAACAAAGCTGGAGCAGGGAAATAAAACCCATTGCACAGAGGGTTTAGGACAGTCCAACAGCATTGCAAAGCTTCATGGCAATATCCTTTTCTGCAATCCATAATTAGAGGTTCTAAATCCCAGGGCTGCCTGGCAACAGGGCTGAGACTTGGAYAGAAAATCCACAGAGCAGTGGGAACTCTGCCTGCTGGGATACAGGAGCTGTCCCAGGGCTGAGGGAGCAGGAGGCAGTACATGCCCACTGCTTAGGACAGGTCTGTGTGCCCTCAGTGCCCATCACCAGGGGCAAGAGCCAAACCCTCTGCCCAAAGCAAACAGAAATGCAGGAGGATGCTCTGCATTCCAGCACAGTGTTAAAACCAAACCCAGCATCACCTCAGAGGCTGGCATGGGCTGAGGCATCACCCTGGGGGAGATAATCCCCCAGCACCCCCATTCTCCCACCCAGCTTTCAGCCCACTGATCCCACCTCCCCTGCTCCCACACGGATCACAGAACACTGCCACGTGCTGGGAAAAACACAGAGCACTGTGTGGCTTTTCCTTCACTTAGTGATGGCACAGCTAATTGCTGATGGTCGTCACAAAAGGATGAAAAACAGTTCCACTGACAAAACAAAACCCCCAGTCCCATGGAACAAGTTTATTTTTGACTGCTCCACGCGGGATCTGCGTCATTACAAAACTGGGTGGCAGCTCCAGTGCCTGGCATCGCTTCCCACAGTGATGCCTGGYGCTGGAAGATTTCACCTCACATCTTGCCCTAAATGCTATTAAAATAAAGATATGATCCCATCACCCTGCCTGGCTCCTAGCTGGGACCACTCCAGGGACAGAACAGCCCCAAAGCACAACCCCAGCCCGTCTCTCCAGCTGCTTCCAAAAGGATTGTTCACTTGCAGCTGAGGAACACCTACAAACATCAGGCAAAGTATTCTCTAGGCAGCTAATGAGAAAGATGTCCCCCAAGAACACCTCTAGGAAAGCTGAGAGSAGAGGTTTGCCTGGAAAATAACTACAGAATCTGGGAGAACAGCTCTCTCAGGGAAACCTCCCAGCCTGTGTCAGCTCTCACCGTTTTGCTGTGCACGTCCTTCCCCACACCACACAGAACAGCTCCACTGTGGGAAAAGCTGCAGGAAGAGAGACCTGGTGAAAAACAGCTCCTTGTACCCTGGGTTCATCCTCACAGGGCATAAAAGGGGACAAGCAGTGGGGATGGGGAGACAGCAAGAGCTGAGGGATAAGCTCAGCACAGAGCTGGCAGCACATGCAGGCCAGCCGCCAGCAGGTGCGGTGACAWACACAGGCAGCTGTAATTCATCCCTGCTTTAGCAGGCAGGAACAGCTGCCCTGCTGCAATGCTGAGCACCCACCTGAGGGACACGAGGGCCTGCAGGTGGGTTTTGAAGAGGCACAGGCAGGTTCCCGTGGGGAAGTCCCAGAGGCGGCCGAGGCCGCGGGGCCCGGCCTGCGCCGAGGCCAGCACGGAGCCGCTCCCGCTGAAGGCCAGCGCCGCCACCTGCGGGGACACGGCCACACAGGAGCCCCAAGAGCCCAGGGGACACTACAGGGATGGAGCAGGGCTGGCAGAGGTTCTCACTCACCTTGTCTGTGTGGCCAAGGAAGAATCTCTGCTCGCCAGTCTTGAGGAGCAGGGCCACGATGACGGCGTGGCAGGGGTACACCACGGCCGTGCTGTCCCGCGTCCACAGGGCCTGCAGCACCGACACAGGGGGACACTGTGGGAATGTGCCCCCTTCAGGGAGTGACAAAACTATCCTCTGTCTCCTTAAAAAGGAAAAAAGCCCAGAAGCTTCTCTCCTCMATTAGGTAAAGACACCTCATAGGACCTGGGGYACTTCACCTCAAACTTAAGGATAGCCAATGGGGRAGGAGCCAAAAAGTCCTGCCTGAGCAATTTACTGGAAAAAGAAGAGAATAAAAAACTAATTGCTTTTGTGAGGTTTTACCAGGGGCAAGGACCTCTTGCACCTAGCTCAGTTTTTCTCTGTAAAGAGTTTTGTTATTTTGCCTTTTCTAAAAACTTTTCTGTTTCCAACACTACCACAGAAGCCATCCTGCTGATTTTATGCCTTCTAAGGTAGCTGAGCTATCTTGGGTGTGATATAAATCTCCAACAGCTTATGAGACCTAGCTGGAAGAGACCATATATGAGGACACAGCTCCAGAACTGCCCCACAGTCCAGGCACAGCTCTTCCCCAGCCCTGGAAGTGTCCAYGGCTGGGTTGGATGGGTGTGGAACAGCCTGGGCTAGTGGGAYGTGGCCCTGCCCATGGCAGGGGATGGAATGGGATGGGCTTTAAGGRCCCTTCCCTACTACTGAASAGCAGATCCAAGGAAAACAACATTGCTGGCAGAGCCTTGAACTGACTGAAGCAAACCAACCCTTCCTTTTCCCTAACACAGACCACAAGCAAGGCCCAGCGTGCCATAGAAACAATCCAAAACACAGCCCTTCCTTTRCAGCCTCCAACAAAGCAGCACCAGTTTTAATGTGTTAAAAAGAAGAGGAATTTAGTGAAGGGTCTGGAGCACAAGTCTGATGAGAAGCAGCTGGGGGGCCTCAGCCTGGACCTTCTMGGTCTCCACAACTCCCTGACCGGAGGGGGCAGCCAGGTGAGMGTCAGGCTCTGCTCCCAGGGAAGAAGGGAAATGGCCTCAAGTTTTGCCAGGGGAGGTTTAGATTGGATATTGGGAAAACTTCACAGAAAGGGCAGTCAGGCACTGGCACAGCTGCCCAGGGCAGAGGTGGAGTCACCATCCCTGGAGGGATTTAAAAGATGTGGATGCAGCACTTGAGGACATGGGTCAGTGGAAGGCCTGGGAATCCTGGGAAAACCAGCTGGAACTGATGTCCTTAGAGGGCTTTTCCTATAATTCTGTCTAATGGGCRCCATAATTTTTAGTTCACCATCCTAACATCAGTTGTCACAGATGCTCAGGCTCACCCACTTTGGGATCATTTTCCACATCAAGCAGTGCCACACTCAGCTGCATTTCCCACCTCCAAAACATCCATATCCTGGCCACACAGTGACAGATCAACTCCCCAGATCACCCAAGCCACTGACCCATTTGGTGCTGCAGCCTCCAAAGCCAATAATTGCTCTCAGCTTCAGGATGGGATCTGGCACAAGCCCCTGGAAAAGAAAACCAGACAGCACCYTCATGCTCAGAGCCAGGCTGGGGTCCACCCTCCATGGCACACCCCAGCCCCAGTGCTTGGCTCTCTGAAACACAGAGGCAGCTTTGGGTTTCTCCTGTCAGAGGGGACAACTTGAAAGCATTTAACCTGGCAGAGTCAGAGCTGGCAGCAGGAGGAGCTGGGGTTTCTGAGTTAAACAGCTCTCCCATCCAGCCCCAGCGACYCCCTGGGGCCACTGTGACAATCCCAGACTGGTTTGGGCTGGAAGAGACSTTAAAGTTCACCCACTTTCACCCCCTGGCCACGGACAGGGACACCTTCCACTAGCCCAGGTTGCTCCAAGTCCTGTCCAGCCTGGCCTTGGACACTTCCAGGGCTGTCCTGCAGGCTGGGGCTCACCTGTGGGATGGCAAAAGGGCCAGAGCCCTTCCTGTACACACCTGGGCAAACCTGAGGCTTAAGGTCAGCACATTTGGACACAGGGTCCCTCTGTCAAGGCAAGGAGGGTGCTAGTGGCAAGAACTGCTCCTCTGCATCTTTGGGACTCCATGAGTTTAACTGAAAKCCCAGKATGAACCTTGTYTCCCCTCTCTCCCTTCATTAGAAARAAAGAAAAACCCCAAAGCCACCTCGTGACCCTCCAGAACTTCACACACCTCCTCTGAGCCAGGGACAGCTCGGGTTGTCTGTCCCCTCCTCTGATGAGCATAGACATGGATGCCACCATCACTGAGTGGCAGTGGCTGCCTCGTGTCCCCTGCACTGTGCAGCTTCTCCTCCAGCACGGGGTCTCCAGCAGGCACAGCTCCCCCAGGCCCTGGGAGTGCCAGGTGAACCTCAGGGATGCTTTTTGTGATCACAGGACACCGACGTGGCACCTGAGAATGAGCAAAGCCTCAGACAGAGCTCAGTTCTCCTCCCAGTGCCCTCCACCTGCCCAGGGGCAAGGAGGAAAAACTCTGGYGGAAGAGCAGCCCTGTGGGCACCTGGCTGGGCCAGGTTGTTAACCAGCCCTCTCCTTACACCCCCAGCATTGTCTGTGCACAGTTCATCTCCTCCAGACAGCAAACCAGAGCCTTGTCCAAARGCTCCTGGAGCTCTGGCAGGTTTGGACCACTGCCCTGGGGAGACTGGTCAGTGCCCAACCARCCRCTGGGGGAAGAACCTTTATCTAATATCCATTAAAACCTGCCCTGACACAGCTCCAGCCATTCCCTGGGTCCTGTCCCTGTCACAGGGAGCAGAGATCAGAGCTGCCCCTRGMGAGGAGCTGCAGCCCCTGACAAGGTCTGACCTCAGTCTCTTTCTCCATCTGAAAAAAACAACTGTCTGCTGTACCTCTTAACCCTTCACCACCCTCACAGCCATCCTTTGGACATTCTAATAAGAGAGGTTGTGCTCCTGTTTCTCTCTCTCCACAGCATGAGGATGGCTTCCCAACACCCCCCACCACACTGGTGAGCCAGCCTGGACCCCAGCTCTCACATCACCCCAGTGGGGAAGGGAAACCAAGCTGGGGGCAGCTGCCTGCAGCCCCAGCAATGCCAGCTCCACACCCTGCTCTGCTCCCTCAGGGCACTGCTCACATTCCTRGGTCTCCACACCTCACTGCCTCATCTATAACTTGAAGCCACCCCGATCTGCTGTCTCCACAGAGACAGGGAAGATGGATGTCTGGAGATTCCAAGGTACTTGGCACATCTCCTGTCTCTGTACATCTAGATGTGTATAAGCCACAGAGACAGGGAAGATGGATGTCTGGAGATTCCAAGGTACTTGGCACATCTCCTGTCTCTGTGCTGCACCACACTGCACCCCTAGGCAATCACGGCAAGGCTGTGGTCACCAGACCGTGCTTGGAGCAGCTGCCAAGGACAACAAGCAGCTTCTACCTTTTAAATTAAGCCACAGGGAAAAGCTCCATGGGAAGCAGGAAGGAGAGAGCTGCAGCCTCCTCCACGGTGCACTTACAGCTTTGGGACTGCTGATCTGCTGGACAGGGGGCAGGTCACAGGCTGCTCTGGAGCGTGTCACCAGCTGGGTCGGCGGGTGGCRGGGCTCCTCCTGCACTCGGTCACCTGGGCAACACAAGCAGCAGGTCCAGCTCTTTTGGAAACCCAGGGCACCCAAATGGGCTGGCACAGCCTTGGCTGCCGTCCCCACCATTCCCACCTGCCACAGGATGTGGGAAGCTCTTCTGGATGGAGTGGTGCAGCAGCTTAGCCCCCTCAGATGGGAACCTGAGCAGAACCAGAGGAAGGCACCGTGTCACTGGGATACTGCATTGGCACCTGGCAGTATCACCTGGCACCTCAGCCTGGCACAGAGCCCTCTTTGCTGTCATAAGATCCCTCCCTTGTGCCTCATGCTCCTCCAAACACAGGGTGCCAAAGGCAGATGGCACTAAAGGTGTCTCTGTTACCAACACCTAAATGCTGGAGGTTGGGGGACCAAAACCCAGCCCAGGTTCACCTGATCTGTCATTCTTTAAGTGGCACTGCCCATCCTGCCCCTCCCAGGGGCACGGGGAGYTCTGGGAGCTGCAGTGGGGTGGGAGCAGCCATACCTGATGTAGTCATAGAGGTCGTGCCACTTCTCCCCCTTGGGCACAGGGAAMGCCAATTCCCGGGGCATGGGAGCCACCCCACGGCAGGACAGGTCACCCAGGCGGGCCCTGGCCAGTGTCACACCTGGCAGGACAGGGACACACACACACACWCTGAGCTCCCCAAGGCCAGGGAGCTGCCTGAAATCCCACTCCCTGAGGGATACAGGCACACACCACTCCCCACAGAGAAACAAAGAGCACAAGCCTGAGGTTTGCAACAAACCCACATTTCACAGGTGTATTCCTGTYACTCTCAACCTCCAAAGAAGAGCCCAGAGCAAAAACCCTCGGGTTTCAGTCATAAACCCCCAGGCTCAAGAATCATGTCATTTCTGTTCACTGATTCAGCAGTTTCACATGATTTCTCTTAAGGCTCATTGCTCATTTTCTTATTTCCTCTACGAATTTTTAAATTTAGAAAAGTGAAACAGGAGAGGTTTCAGGAAACATACAGTAAGTRTCAGGAATTTCAAAGCAGACCCTATAACTTCTTCCTCACTGATGCTTCCCAGCAGGCCAGGCAGTTCAGACAGAATTCCAGCACAAAAAAGGAAAGASAGAAAACAAAGGATTTGACCAAAGTACCTCTGCCACACTGAGCAGGTGGATAAAAAAAGCATGTTGGAAGATTTTTGACACAAAAAAACCACAGGCTCTTCCAACAGATAAAAGCACAAGTCTTGCAGAAGTGAGGCTTGATGACACCTTTCATTTTTACCCCTGAAAAAATTTCTAACCTTAGAAAGATACTTAACTTTGCTCTTTTCATTCACTTTTACAGCTGGAAAATGAGAGGATACTTTCCTCCAGAGTCTGGGAGACTATTCCATTCCAGATTTCCTTCCAGTGCCTAAAGGGGCTCCAAGAGAGGAGGGGAGGGACTTTGGACAAGGGGCTGGAGGAACAGGACAAAGGCAAATGGGTTCAAACTACCAGAGGGCAGGGATGGATGGGATATTGGGAAGGAATTGTTCCCTGMSAGGGTGGGCAGGCCCTGGCACAGGGTGCCCAGAGCAGCTGGGCTGCCCCTGGATCCCTGGCAGTGTCCAAGGTCAGGCTGGACAGGGCTTGGAGGCGTCCCTGCCTGTGTAGAAACTTAACATTGTACCAAGTATTTTGCCCTTTCTGTTCACATCATAGAGCACCAGCAGCTCAGTGCTCTGCCAGGGCTGCAAACTCAGCTCTGAGCCCCCATGGGCTCTCCCCAGGCTGGGCTGGAGTCTCAGGAGGAAGCAGAGGCCAGCCCAGGCTCTGGGCTCCTCACCTGGCTCGAAGAGCAGGTCGCTGGTGCAGAGGTTTTTCACGAGCAGGTTGCAGCAGAGTTTGACCCCCCTGAGGTGGCTGTAGCTGCGGGCCAGGTACAGGGCCAGGATGGAGGGCAGGTCCAGCACCAGGCACGTCCAGCGCGCGTCAGCCGGGGCTGCTCCGGGGACACCTGGCGAGGGGAGGGATGCTGGGAAACAGGCTACAGACAGGGACCTTGCTGGACAGGAGACACAGGGGTCACAGGGCTCAGAACCTGGCGAGGGGAGGGATGCTGGGAAACAGGCTACAGACTGGGACCTTGCTGGACAGGAGACACAGCGGTCACAGGGCTCAGAATGAAGTGTTTACCAGGCAAGATTCCCCCCAGGCCTGTGCCAAGTGGGAGGTGAGAAAACATGTCTTGTAGGCTCAGGGTGGGGAAGGACAGACAGGCATCCCACCACCTCCATGGGCTCATGCCTGGCCTGACACTGCACCCCACTGTTTGGGAGAACAGGGATGGGGGACAGCCCAACCAGGAGCTACAGCTCTGACCTGGCTGCACAGGGGCTCCTGCTCAGGCCCACCACTGTTATCATAAAATCCTGGAATGGTTTGTGTCAGGAGGGACAACCTTTAAACCCATCTCATTCCATGCCCTGCCATGGGCAGGCACACCTTCCACCAGCCCAGGTTACTCCACACCCCATCCAACCTGGCCTTGGACCATCCCAGGGATGAGGCAGCCACAGCTTCTCTTCAAACACATCGAGACAATTTGACACCTCAGTTTACTCTCTAACAGTTAGTTCTGGTGGGGGTGTGCCAGCCCAGCCCCAGCTGCTCACCCCGCCGGGCCGTGCCCTCGCTGGCTGCCCCGCAGACAAAGGGGAACTGGAGCCAGGTGGCCGAGGATTTGAATTCCTTGAAGAGGTTGGAGAAGGAGATGCGAACCACCTGGTTTTCCTGGGAAGAGACACACACACGGAGCTCTAGACACCCTGGTGGCTTCGGCAGGGAAGTGCTGCAGAGGAGGAGGCATGTGGCCCTGTCTCTTGTCCCCTCCACGTGCCCTGACCCCAGCAGAGATACCACCCGGATGGAAACCATCTCCAGCCCGGAGTGACCCACCAGCAGCAAAGAGCAGCCACATCCTGCAGCCCCCAAGCCCACCAGTGCCACCCCCAGTGCTTCAATCAGCCATGATGGCAGTGTCAGYGGCCACGCCGTGTCACGGACCTCGGTGGTGACATCCAGGTGCACGAGGAAGTGCTTGCGGGGCAGGGGCCTGAAGAGCAGGTAGAGGTAGCGCCCTGTGAGCCCCAGGGACTGCGTCCCTGCCCGGGGCAGCTGCAGGTAGCTGCTGGCTGGGTTGGAGCCTCGGATCCGGTAGATTGTTCCCTTCATCCTCGTGTCCTTTGGAAGCCAGGAAGGATGGGGTAGGTCAGCACGGCCCGCCCCTGGCCAGTGCCCCCCACCCCGTGGTGGCCCCGTTACCGTGAGAGCAGCCACGTCCCCCTCCTTGGCAGAGCGCTTCCACTCCTCCACACGGAAGTGCTTGAAGATGTTCAGGTAGGGGCGCTGCCAGGCTGCCAGCACCGGGATCACGGGGGATGGAACCCCAGCCTGGACACCCCCCCACTGCCCCCTGWATGCCCCCAGGTCCCCTGCCCCATTAGCACCCACCCCACTCTCTGCATGTTCCGAGTCTCCCCAGTCCCAGTGTCAACCTCATGATGCAAGCCTYGTGATACCCACATTATCTCTTTACCCCAGTTCCCCCAGCCCTGGTGACACCCTCAAGCCCCAGAGTCCTGCTGAGAATCCCATTACTCCCCTCCTCCAGCTCCAGGAACGCCCCAGGAACCTCCAAGCCCTGAGCTCCTCCAGTGCCAGTGACATCCCCAGCACCTCCACAGCCCTGACCCTGCAGCCCCGGCGCTGTCCCTGTGCCGCCGAGCACGGACAGCCCTGCCCATGGAACCCCATGTTCCGGGTCCTCCCCCCGGTGACAGCCCACTATCTCCACGTTCCAAGCCTCCCCAGCCCTGGTGGCACCCCGTTACCTCCACATCCAGAGCCCCACGCCCAGTGACGACGCAGCCCCCAGATGCAGCGATGCCCCTGTGCCCCCCCCGGTACCCCCCTGCCCGGACAGTGCCCTGAGCCCCCAGCCCCAATGAGGACCCTGAGCCCGAATCCAACCAACCCAGCCCGAGTGACATCCCGTTACCGCCACTCTCCAAACCACAAGCCCCTCACCGCCGGTACCCCGTGCTCCGGGTGTCCCCCATCCCCCGACGCCCACCCCGCACTCCGGTGACACCCCCGGCCACCGCTGCACTCCGAGCCCGCCGGAGCTGCCCGTCCGCGGTGACACCGCCGGCACCCCGTGCTCCGAACCCCCATCCCGGTGATGCCGCGGTTCCCACACCCCAGTGACGCCCCGTGTCCCCCCATCCCCGGTCACACCCAGTGACGCCCCGTGTCCCCCATCCCCGGTCACACCCCAGTGACGCCCCGTGTCCCCCCAGCCCCGGTCACACCCCAGTGACGCCCCGTGTCCCCCATCCCCGTCACACCCAGTGACGCCCCGGTCCCCCATCCCCGTCACACCCCAGTGACGCCCGTGTCCCCGCATACCCGGTCACACCACCATTGCCCCGGTTCCCGCAACCCCGGTCACACCCCCATTACCCGTGTCCCCCCATCCCCGTCACACCCCAGTGACGCCCCGTGTCCCTGCATCCCCGGTCACACCCCCATTACCCCCGTGTCCCCCCATTACCCCGTGTCCCCCATCCCCGGTCACACCCCCATTACCCGTGTCCCCCCATCCCCCGTCACACCCCCATTACCCCGTGTCCCCCTCCCGTCCCCGCTGTCGCCCCGGTCCCCCACCTGCCGCCATGGCGCGCGCCGCCGGATCAACCGTCCCGCGCGGCTGCAGCCAATCAGCGGCGCGATACAGCCTGTCACGTGAACACGTCCCGCCCCCAACCCCGCCCCGGGCGTGACCCCGCCCCTTTCCCCTCCCCGCGGTCGCGACGCGATCGCGACAGAGCCGGGCATGGTCCGCTCGGGGCAGGGACTTTATGTGCGCGGGGTCAGAGCGAAGGGTCGCCGAAGCCGAAGCGGTGCTGGGCCTCGCGGATCTCCTGCAGCAGCGCGTTGTTCTGCAGGCCGAGCTGCGGGAAAGGGGAGCGCGGTCAGGGCCGGGCTGCGCGGGGCTGCCCGCGACATGCCGGGCTGCTCGGTGCCTCGGCTGCGACACCGGCGGGACAGGGACACGAACCTTGACGGTGTATTTGTAACACTGCTCTGCCTCCAGCTGCCGCCCGCCCTGCAACACAGCACCGGGGAGCGAATCCTGGGGTGCGTCAGGCAGGAAAAGACCCCGAGACCATCAAACCCACCCATTCCCCCAGCACTGCCAAGGCCACCACTGAAACATGTCCCCAAGTGCTACATCCACACAGCTTTTAAATCCCCCGATGCATGGGGACCCACCCCACTGCCCTGGYCAGCTGTGCCCGGGCCTGACCACCCTTCCCATGAAGAAATTCTCCCAATATCCATCCTAAACCTCCCCTGGCACAGCTTGGGGCTGTTTCCCCTTGTCCTGTCCCTGTTCCCTGGGACCCCCCCGGCTGTCCCCTCCTGTCAGGAGCTGTGCAGAGCCACAAGGTCCCCCCTGAGCCTCCTTCTCTCCAGGCTGAGCCCCTTCCCAGCTCCCTCAGCCCTTCCTGGTGCTCCAGCCCCTCCCCAGACACACTCCAGCCCCTCAGTGTCTGTCTTGTCATGAGGGGGCCCCAATGGGYTCCCAGGATTKYGGGTGCCTCAGCAGTGGCCAGCACCCCAGGAAAGACACGGGATCTCCGTGCAATGCCGTTTGTAAGAAGCTCAGCAGGGAGAACACGCCCTGGGGCAGTCGGTGCCTCAGGGTGCTGCTTTTGCCATCCAAGCARTCGTTTTCCACAAGAACAGTCCTCAAACTTTTTATCACAGAGCTCCACACCAGCTCTTCAGGTTCATGAGCAGATGCCAACCCCCCCAGGAGCCCAATAAACACCCCATGAACCCCCACCCCATCAGGCTGGCACGGGCTGGGCACTCACCTGCAGGCAGATGAGGGCGAGATACCCCCACACTTCAGCGTTGGTGTTATTTAGGGCATTGGCTTCAGAGAGAGCATCTTCTGCTTCCAGCATCTCTTCCAGCTTGAGGGAGAGAGGAGAGGCATGGACAAATGACAGAGAGCAGGCAGAAAGGGCTTCCCAACTGAACAGGCATTGCTCTAACAGCACAAGTGCAACAGAAAGCTCCTAGGAGGGCTTCCCTGAGAGAAACGTGGGGYAAAGGATTTAGGGCACAGACAAGGAGTTATCCTCAGTGCCAGAGCATCCAGATCTCCAGTCTGGAGCAGGAGCTTCCCACTGCTGACCCCTGTGGGACCACACACTATTTCTAACTTAGCCTCCAGCTGTAAGGAAAGCAGCAGAAACCCCTTCACCTCCAGGAACTGAGTGATCCAGCCCCATGAGGAAACATGGCTGTGTTCCTGCTCCCTATTCCTGCTGAGCAGCTGCTCTGGGCATGCAGGGGTAGCTGGTGCCAGGCCACCACTCACCTCCCTTACCCTATTCCACAGCCTCCCAGGAGGTAAACATTTGGCCAAGGGGGAACAGAAGTTTAAATTCCTTCCTTGCTTGCTTCCTCAGCCAAACCCCCTTGGAGGAATCTGGCGTCCCTTGGGGAGATACTGCACTGCTGGTGCCTGGGTGTCCTTGGCAGCCCTTCAGAAGTGCTGGGTTCCCTTGGACAGGGAAAGCACCGAGATTCCTCCTGCTGACATCCCACCCAGTGCCTTGGTGACAMGCAGGTCATGTGCAGGCAGGAACTCAGAGCAGAGCCCAGATTGTTTGCCATGYCACCCTGGGGAAGGAGGTGCTGGCAGGAGCTGGGAAGAGGGGAAGGATGGCTGTTCCCTGTCACTGTGACATTTTATGAAAATCCTTTGCTTGGATTTTTCTCCTGAGAAGCTGAGAAGCCTCAGAAAAGAAATGTAAACAATAACTATCTGATGGCTGTGGAATGTGGTCTGGAGATGGTTTACCAGCAGGTGCATCTTTGATTGGTCTCATGTGAATTGTTCTGACTTAATGGCCAATCCCAGTCCAGCTGTGTCAGACTCTCTGGTCTCACAATATTTTATTATTCATTCATTTCTAGCCTTCTGATGAAATCCTGTCTTCTATTCTTTTAATATAGTTTTAGTATATTTAGTATATATATTACATTTTCTTATAATATATATAATAAAATATAATATATAATAAAATACAATATATATAATAAAATATATATACTAAAATAATATAATAAATAATATATATATATATAATAAAATAATAAATCAGCCTTCTGAAAAATGGAGTCAAGATTCTCATCTCTTCCCTTGTCCTGGGGACCCTCAAACACCACCACAGTTCCCAGAGCAGGGGCTGAAGGTGACACCATCCAGGTGCCACGCTGGGGCTGTCACAGCACACAGGACACYATGGCATTTGGGAGCACTGGCTCACAGGCAGCCAAGAGTTGCTTTAAACAAGGGGATCCTGCAAAAGCCAAGCCCTGTGCCACCAAGTGAAGAAGGCCAGAGGACAGGAAGGCAGCTGCACTCACCCTGTAGCAAGCGATGCCCACGCCCAGCCAGGTGAGGCAGGAGGCAGAGTTGTCACAGGCGAGCAGGTAGATGTGCTTGGCCCGGGCATACTGCCAGGAGAGAGACACACACATCCTCTGCATCACCCCACAGGGCTTTGCCAAACACCCAGTTTCCACAGGGCTCAGACACCCAGTGGCCCCACTGCAGCTGCAGCAGTGATTTGTGTGCTAACTTGCCCTCCACAGCCCTGCTGGCTGCTCACCTCTTTCTCGTCCAGGTAGATGGAGCCCAGGCGCAGGTACACAAAGTGCATATCAGCAGCATCCTCCTCAAAGCTGATGACTCGCTCGTAGCAATCCTTTGCTTTCTCAAAGTCCTTCTGCAGGTAGCACAGGTGCCCTTTCTGAGCCCAGACATTTGGATTCTGTGCACCAAAAACCAGGAGTGAGACACGGATGGGAGAAACACCTGAGGGAGGGCTGGGACACTGCAAGCAGCAGAAAGGAGGAGCTGAGCAGTGTTTCATTGTGTTATCACAACAACTCCCTGGGCAGTGCTCCAGGCTGGGGACAGTGTGCCTGGAAGCTGCCTGGTAGCAAAAGAAGGACCTGGGGGTGCTGGTTGGSAGCAGCTGAAGCAGAGCCAGGTGTGCCCAGGTGGAAAGCAGGCCAATGTTCCCTGGCCTGTGTCAGCCATGGTGTGGCCAGCAGGAGCAGGGCAGGGCTTGTGGCCCTGTGCTGGGCACTGGGGGTGCCACAGCTCCAGTGCTGTGTCCAGCTGTGGGCCCCTCAATTGTGGGGGGACATTGAGGGGCTGGAGGGGGTGCAGGGAAAGAAAGGGAGCACCATGAGAAGCTGAGGGAGCTGGGAAAGGGGCTGTGCCTGGAGCAAAGGAGGCTCAGGGGGGCCCTTGTGGCTCTGCACAACTCCTGACAGGAGGGGACAGCTGGGGGGGGTCAGGCTCTGCTCCAAGGCAACAGGGACAGGATGAGAAGAAACAGCCTCAAGTTATGCCAAGACAGGTTCAGATTGGATATTGGGAGAATTTCTTCATGGAAAGGGTGGTCAGGCACTGGCACAGCTGCCCAGGGCAGTGGTGGATTCACCATCCCTGGAGGGATTTAAAAACTGTGTGGATGTGTCACCTGGGGACATTGTATAATTGTGAACATGGTGGTGCTGGGGAATGGGTGGATTTGATGATCTCAGAGGGCTTTTCCAACCTAAACAATTCCATGATTCTGTGATATCAGGGTTTATGGAGAGAGTTAAGGTCAGTGGGCTGCCTGCAGGACAKCAGCAATGGGATCCCCCTCCAGCTCCCTGCCCAGTGTGCTGCCTGCACACAGCATTCCCAGGTGTRATCTTSCCCCTGCTTTCCTRTCACTCTGCCTCCCCAAAGAGAGCTCAATAGCAACCTTGTTTGTAATGAAACAGAACCTGACTCCCCCACCCAGGYACAGAGGAACAGGATATATCTGAGAGAGAAAAGAATGGCAGATGTAGAGAGGGAGAGCCAAGAGAAAGGCTCTGAGATGCTGCCTGCCCGTGCAGGGAGTGACAAGAGCTGTGACAATGGTTAACAAAGAGAGACGTGCTGCAGCCACAGCCTGGTGTGACTCCCTCCCACTGAATGCTCTGGACTGCACTGCAATGGTGAAGGGGGAAAAGCAGGGGCTCTGGAATGGCAAAGGGAGGAATGAAGCAGGGGCTCTGGAATGAAGGGGAATGAAGCAGGGGCTCTGGAATGGCAAAGGGATGAAGGGAACTGGAATGGCAAGGAGAATAGCAGGCATCTGGAATGGCAAAGGGGAATGAGAGGGGCCTGAATGGCAAGGGGAATGAAAGCAGGGGCTCTGAATGGCAAAGGGGAATGAAGCAGGGCTCTGGAATGGCAAGGGGAATGAAGCAGGTGCACTGGAATGGCAAAGGGGGAGTGAAGCAGGGGCTCTTGTAATGCAAGGGGAATGGAAGCAGGGGTTACTGGAATGGCAAAGGGGGATGAAGCAGGGCTCTGCCAATGGCAAAGGAGGATGAAAGCAGGGCTCTGGAATGGCAGAGGGGGAATGGAGCAGGGGCACTGGAATGGCAAAGGGGAGTGAAGCAGGGCTCTGCAATGGCAAAGGGGAATGGAGCAGGGCTCTGGAATGGCAAAGGGGGAGTGAAGCAGGGCTCTGGAATGGCAAAGGGGGAGTGAAGCAGGCTCTGGGCTCTCACACACCAGGGGCTCGATGCGCACGCGCTCAACGCAGACACTCCTCCCATCGGGGCAGGTCCTCCCGCAGCTGGTAGGTCCAGCCCAGGGCCAGGTAGTAGGCACAGGTGGGGCCTCCCTGAAGGCTCAGCAGCTCGTGGGCCAGTGCCTTGTGAACAAACCTGTCTCTTATACACATCTAGGGTGGGGCCTCCCTGAAGGCTCAGCAGCTCGTGGGCCAGTGCCTTGTGAACAAACTGGGGAGGAACAGCACAGGGGGTGGTTAGGGGAGCAGGGACACCATGGACACCCCAGCAGGACAGGGCAGGAGAGCTGACTCACACCTCTCTGACTTCCACAAACAGAAAACACAAAGGAAATTTCTTTTTCCRCTCTTTTGAATGTTGGTCTAGTGGAAGGTATCCCTGATCTAGTGGAAAACATCTCTGCCCAGAGCAGGGGGTTGAAATGAGATGAACTTCAAGGTCCCTTCCAAACCAAACCATTCCAGGATTCCATTTAGTTGCTTTAAGCAACTCTTTCTGCCGTGTCAAATTTAGGCAGGCAGCYCAATGTGACAACCAGAGATGTCCCAGAGATGACTTGGTAGGACAGGCACATTCCACAGTTGATACAAAAATCCCTCCAGCATACACAAGTGTCTGAATCACAGGAGTTCAGGCATCTTGGGAGCACCACAATAATGGATCCCATCTCTGAATGTCCTGTACCATTTCTGAGCTGCTCCTCTGCAGCAAACAGTGCTGGGCTCTGTGTCCACAGCCAGCATTGTGGGCTCCACACTCTGCCTGGCCACACTTTWGCATCTCTGGGCAGTGGTGGCTTTGCTCCCTCTTGTGCTCAGCCTCTGGAGTAGCCGTGGCTCYTTCCCTGAGGCCCAGAAAGGGGCTGGCTGGAGCTCTTTGGGAACAAACCAGCCTCCCTCCCCACTCCTCCTGCTAAACTGACCCGGACAGCATTGAATTTCATCAGGAATTCCACTGACTTCATGAAGATTGTGCAGGGAGGCGGCTGAGGTTCTTGAGCTGCAAGAAAATGTGTCTCTGTCAGTCCCAAAGTGGCGTTTTTATTTCTGGAGCCAAAGCAGGTCCTGACATCCCAGTGGAGACAGAAAAATCCCTGCAACATGGAGCAAAACCCAGGAGGTGGCAGGGGAGGCTGAAGCAGYGATTAACTCAGCATTTCTTTCTGAAGGGCTTAAGTTTTGTAGGAGATCTGAAAAGAAATTACACTCTTCACCCACTAATTTTCTAGTCCAAACCTTGAGGAAAAAAGGTGGAAATTTATGAATTATGTTTGTCAGAGACAACTACAGTGAGGTTCCTGCCTCCTCAKAGCAACCAGGGGCCCTGAGGCACTCAGCACTGCCATTTCCAGCACCACAGGGGCTGTGGAGGAGGCAGATCCCACAGCACACAYCCAGAGGGGATCCCTAGGGACACTTTAAGAGCTGGCATCTCAGGAGGAAGAAAAGGAAGGTGCAGGGTGCAGTGATGTGAGAGAGAGAGCTGCATTCACCTGCTGGCTGTCCATCCTGAGATGTGCTGCTCTGAAAATCAGAGMGAACCTGCTTTGCCTGCAGATTCCCTGCCTCAGGAGAGACAACAGGCCCTGGCAGCACGGGGGCAATGGCTCACTGCTCCCACATTACTCCCTATCATTCCCACAGGACCATCTCCCAGCTCTCCATGTCCCCATTCCCAAACCTTCTGGGGCTTCCTGCACTGCTGTAGCCCCAGCTCTCCATGTCCCCATTCCCAAACCTTCTGGGGCTTCCTGCACTGCTGTAGCCTCTTCCTTGGGTGTCCCACCTTCCACGACCTCTGGTGGTTTGTCAGGTGAGCCATCTGGAATCTTCTCTGCAATGAAACCCCCAAGAACCATTAGGTGGAAAGCCATAAACTTCCCAGCTTAGAACATGATTCCACAAAACAAAACAAAACCAAACCAAACCAAACCAAACCAAACAAAACAAAAAGTAAGGAGAGAAAATATAAAAGATCTATCAGGTGTTCAAAGCTGGGAAGAAATTTCTTTTCAGGAGGCAATACCTGGGGCTGGGGTTTTTAGCACAAGATTACCATGTGAAGCCATAAACAAGTATAAATGAGGCAGGATGAGAGGAAACAGCCTCAAGTTGCACCAAGGAGGTCTAAGTTCAATGACAGCAAAAAATTTATTCACAGAAATGGTGGTCAGGCATTGGAWCAGGCTGCCCAGGGCAGTGGRGGAGTCYCCATCCCTGGAAGTGTTCAAAGGCCCTGTGGATGTGACAGCTGGGYATATGGGCTAGTGATGAACACAGCAGTGCTGGGTTAACAGTTGGACTCGATCTTGGAGGTCCTTTCCAGCCTRAGTCATGCCATGATTCTATGAATATCCRTTTCCTCATAATCAGAAGAGACAAAAACCCGCATGTGTCACGAGCCTGCCTGCCTGAGGCACTGTGCATGAGTGGTGATAATGTTAAAAATAAAGCCAGTCAGCATTTCCTGCAGCCTGGCCAAATATTTGGGACTCAGGACAGACAGCCTCAGCTCAGGCTGCACTCAGAGGGGCTCCAAAGGAAGCCTTGGCCTCAGGGTCACTGCCAAGCAGCTGCTTTGCCCATTGGATTGCTGTGTTGGGAACTCACAGTGACAGCTTCCATGGAATTCTGTRCTAGCTCACAGTCCACATCTTCTACCTTTACCCTTTGTACTTCTCCTCTTAAAAACTCTCCTCCTTCCACTGTTCACCACACAGATCCACCCCCCTTGCTGGTGTCAGGGCACCTCCTGGCTTTGTCTGTTACCTGGCTGTGTGCTGGGGGAACTGGGCTTTGTGCTGGGGGAACTGGGCTTTGTGCTGGGGGAACTGGGCTTTTTCCCTTCTGCCTCAGCAGCCTCAAGGATTCTCCTCTCCTCCTCAAGCTCAGCTCGCAGGAGCTTCTTAGCCTCACGGAAGCTCCTTTCTGCCTGAATGTAACTATTCTGCAGCTCATAAAACAAACCTGTGGGAGAGACAGAGCAGCATCAGCACACACCCAAAGGAAGCCAAATGCTTCCCTTAGCCCTCAGCTTGGAGCAGGGAGAAGAGGACTGGGGGCAGGAAAAATGCTTGGCTCCACAGGAATACCTTGAGCACCAGACTGGCTTGGTTTTGTACCTGTGAGGGTCCAGGCTATGATGCTGGTTGGCTCCAAGCAGCAGGCATCCTCAAAGAAAATCTCTGCCTCTTCATAGGTTTGCAGCTTGACACACACAATGCCACAGAGCAGCAGGCTGGGGCAGGGGCAGGGGCAGAGCAGTCAGCCTGGCAGCCCCTGCAGTGGTGTGGGGGATACACTCCACACCCTCCCCACCCACCCACCCACACCAGCAGCACTCAGCACCTTTCGATGTGCTGGGGGTCCAGACAAACAGCCTGCTGGAAGCATTCRTGGGCTTTGGTGGCATCCTCATACTGGAGGCAGAAGGCTCCATAGTCCAGCCAGGCCTGGATGCTGCGCTGGTCCCGAGCAATTCTCTGCACAACAGAGATCAATCATCACTGCAGGCAGGCTCAGCAGGGCCATGGACTGGGCAGGCAGTTCTGGAATGACCACAGCTTCCCTGGCCACCCCAGCCCAGCTGAGCAGGATTCAAAACCTTGTCTGTCACATGCAAGGTTGTCCCCTAAATGGGATTGTGCTGGAAGCCCACTTCCTCTAAGCCTTCTCCACCTAACACGTGTCCTCCAGCTCCAGCTGACACCTCCTAGYGCCCAGTGTCCCCAGAACTGACCCAGCACATCCCATTTCCCCTGGCCTCAGTGACCTGGCCAGGGACAATCTCACATCCTGCAGAGAGCAGCATCTCCCTGGGAAATCCCTCCCAAATCCTACTTCAGCCTGAGTATCCTGGTGATGCTCAGCTCCTTCCTCCCTCTCTCCAGCACAGTGGGGGCTGGCTGAGCTGTGAGCAGTGGCCCCACTGTGCTGCTGGGCTGTGCCAGCCCTCACAGGTGATGGCAGGAGAGATCTGGGGCTCCCTCACCTGATTGTAGAACAGAGAGGCCAGTTTGAGGTCCTTGTTGGCTTCAGCTTCACGAGCAAAGAGCAAGAGCTGGTTCCTGGTCGTGTTGGGTGGAGGGGCAGGAGAAACATCTTCCCCAGACAGGAGCTGMMAGGGAAGGAGACAGTGTTAGCCCTGGGGAYGGGAAGAGTGCTTTGTGTGATCCCAGCATGGCAGCAGGTCCCACACCAGCACTGCACACACTACAGACCAGTATGGCTGGGGCTGGCACTGGGAAGGGCAAGCTGCTCTGTGCTGGGACACATTCCCACCCCTCCCAGGTACCTCTGCCACACAGGCACAGGGCAACATCAATTTTTACAAGGGATGGAGGGACAGGACAAGGGGGAAGGACTTCCCACTGCCAGAGGGCATGGTTAGATATTGGAAAGGAATTCTGCCRTGTGAGGGTGGGSAGGCCCTGGCACAGGGTGCCCAGAGCAGCTGTGGCTGCCCCTGGATCCCTGGAAGTGTCCAGGGCCAGGCTGGATGAGGTTTGGAGCAACCTGAGATAGTGGAAGGTGTCCCTGCCCATGGCAGGGGGTGAATGAGATGAGCTTTAAGGMCCCTTCRAAGCCAAACCTGTCTGTGATCCTATGATTGTTCAKAGCATTCCCTAGATCAAAGTGATGACAAACTTCAGTGGGACCACTCACTGGTGACCCCAGCTCCTGCTCTGCCCAGCCACCCTCACCATGTGCCAGCTACAGCAGCTTCACCAGWGCCATCTCACACCTCCCCCAGGATTTTGAGCACTGGATCCCTGCCTCGAGTGTGGCTCATGGTCTACAAGTGACAGCTCCAGCAGATGAAAGCATGAGCCTGCTTCTGCCTTGAAGGCAGCAGTCTTTCCCCTGCCCTGGACCCAGAGTGAAGCCATGGCCTGAGTGAGGCCCATTTCCCCCACCTTGTTCAGGGCCATGTGCATGTGGTCCACGAGGTACACATAGAGCTCACTGAGGAATGCCTGCAGCTGCTCCTTGGTCTCAAACGCTGTGGTCTTCAGGTATTTCTCCCTCACAATCTTCACCACAGAATACTGTGGAGACAAGGGACATTGCACCAGGCAGGTTCCCTCCCGTGCCCCCCACCAGCTCTGTAAGCACACACAGACAGAGCCTGAAGCTCCAACTTAGTTCTGAGAAATAAATCCAGCCCACRACTGATAAAAGCAAAAAAAAGCAAGCAAGGGGGATTTCCTTTCCCACCTCCCTGACAGCCTTTAGGGACAGCATGTGGATGGCTCATCTCCTCAGGACAGAGAGGGGGTCTCCAGGAAGAGTGTGGAACCTCCTTTCCCGGCTGGGGCAGACTGGGAAGGTGAGAGCAGCCAGCTTTGCCTTTCTCAAGTTATGAGCATGGATGTGAGTAGCTCCCATTGATAGGAAGTGTTCTCTTGGTGTGGGACCCAAGCAGCTTGGTGCCTGCTCCATTAGAGGGGAATCCTGTCCCTCAGTGCTCACTGCAACAGCTCCAGGTGGCAGGAAGGGATTCTGGAGCACCGCACCATCCTGAGTTATCACCACAGAGCAGCATGGTGATAGAACTCAGTTCCTCACTGAGAACTGAGCACTGAGAACTTTCTCAGTGAGGAACTCTCAGTTCCTCACTGAGAAAGTGTCTGGARAAAACAAGCAGGAAAGCAAAAAGCACAAAGGAGTCTTCACCTTAAGCTGCTCCTTAAAAGCAAAATATTTCCCAGAGGTGTTGAGCTCGTAGTTGAGCTGACGTTTCTGTTCCTCCATGGTTTCGTGGTCCATCACTCCCTGGTCAAGCAGCTGCTTCCCAAAAAGCTCATGGTACTCCCTCAGGATGGCAACAGCAACACTGGTGACACGTTTGTGATAATCTTCCACCACCTAGGAAAGAAATAAATAAATTTCACAAGCCACTTATGCAATCAGCCTTGATATGTYTTTGATTTGCCACAGCCCACGCCTCCCATTAACTCCACCTGACTCAGGTCTCAATTAGTCTGTCACACATCCTTTCCTGTCCACGCCTGAGGGCTGAGAAAATATCTGCAGGTAAACATAAAAGAGCRCCTCCCTGCTAGGATTTTCCATCACAACCCAGTATTCCAGTCACTGCTATCTCTCCTATAGCAATATAATTGGCTGTGAGTAAAATATATCTCATTTACTGGGAGCCTTGAAACCCATGGCCAGCCCTCTTCAGCAGAGTCTGTAATCTCCATAATCTTGGTCCACAAAAATTCTTGGTGACCTGAGAAAGGTCAGGGCTGATTTTGTTCAGATTTATCTGTCTGATGAAGCACAGGGGCTGCTCTGAGACAAGGAACTGTTGGTACTGCCCAGGATATAAATGTAAGGTGCTGGTAGCCTCTTTTCCCAGCATCCCATTTCCTTCCAAACATCCCCCCATGGCTGCCCTCCCTCCGTTTGCTCCATCTCTTCATGGCTTCCCTTTGAATGGATGTGAACACGAGTGATGGATGGGTTCCCAAGGCATGCTGCTGTGGAGATAACCCATACAGAAGTTTCCTTTTCTGTGTGTTTCATAGAATATGTTGAATTGGAAGYGATCCACAAGGATCAAGTCCAGCTCCTGGCCCTGCACAGACACCCCAACAATCCCACCCTGGGTATCCCTGAGAGCGTTGTCCAAACACTCCTGGAGCTCTGGCAGCCTTGGGGCCATGACCATTCCCTGGGGAGCCTGGGCAGTGCCCAGCCACTCTTTTCCTAAAATCCATTAAAATCTCCCRTGACACAGCTCCAGCTGTTCCCTTGGGTCTGTCACTGGTCACAGACAGCAGAGATTGAAGCTGCAGACCCCAATGAGCTCCACCCTCAGTCTCTCTTCTCCTGGCTGAACATTCCAAGTGACCTCACACTCCTCATGTTTCCCTATTCTCTTCTAGACCCTTCACCACCTTTGTGGCRCTGCACCCCTGATCTCTTCAAACCTCATCCCCATGTTGCTGTGGGCTGYGAATGAAGGTTCTGAGGGCAAGGTGGGGTGGCAGGATGGTGGGAAGGCTCACACCTACCTTCTTGGCTCCTTCTGTCCGCGGGGCCAGCGCAGGGCGGGGAGGAATCAGCTCCTTGACCCTGTCAGTGAGAGCAGAGGAGAATCAGCAGAGCCACTGCCAGGGATGTTGGCTTGTGTAGTGTGAGGGCTCCAGCCTGCCATCGTGTCCATGAGACACCTCKCAGGCACCTGGGAGGAAGCCTGAAATCTCAGACCAAGAGTGAACAGGTCCCTACAACTGATGGTTGTGCCTTGTCATGACAGGGTTAACATTTATTGCCYACCCAAACTGCTCTCCTGGAGCAGCAGAGATGTATCTTGGAGCTCCTGGTTCTGCAGAACAGGTGTAAGGAAGGAACCAGCCTGAAGAAAGTTCTGTAGAATTGGGTCACTAAACAGCCCAGAGCACCTGATCCATCAGTTCCAACACTGCCCAGTTTGGCCACACATTGACCCCCAGACACCAACCTCAGACCCCCAGACACCACCCAGCCCTGCCTGGGCCTCTGTGCAGTTACAATGACCTTCCATTAGGATTAGCATATTTTTAACTAAGATTTTATTAAGGTGAGGGTGGCTGAGCACTGGAGCAGAATTCTCTATGGAGTCTCCTTCCCTTGATATATCCAAAAAGCATCTTGACACAGAGAAATGTGCTCTGGGGAGCCCCASTTGAACATGAARGTTGGTCTAGGTGACCTTCAGGGGTCACTTGCAAACTGAATAATTTGGGGATTCTGGAATTAAAATCCCTGGTGCCKAACCAGCCTTAATTAATTTAAWTTTTTTRCACTATTTCCTGCTTGCTGGACTCCAGAACACCCTCAGTCCTCACAACATGATCCATCCCACCAAGCCAAGGTGCCACAGGCCTTGTTCAAGGAGGAGTGACACTGAATTGCAGAAGAGTAGAAATGTATAAAATAGCCCAGGAAAAGGTCTGTTCTAAGAGGGGTTCATCTTCCTCAGTCTGTTCCTCCTGAAAGACAGCAGGGAGCAGTGAGGACAACACATATACCTTCAATGGATGACATTCCTGTTTGAGAGATATAAACCTGCACCTCTCACACCTTATTCATCTGCTGCATTTTCTTTTTTTTTTTATTCCATAAATTAGATGTTTTATGCCTTTCTAACCCATAACACAGTAGGGCTGCCACTGGACAGGAACAGAAGTCTCAAAGCAGCAGAGATGAAAGAGCAGCTCTGCAGCAGAACAACATGAAAACTAACATAAAAGCTGAGGAATGGGTAAAACATTGTGAGAAAACTTCTGTAAAGCTAAAAATGAGAGAATGCTCTGGTGAAGCAACAGCAGCACTACCCAGGGCAGTCCACACTGGTGGCCAGGACTGACCAAGCCACTGAACATCACATGCAAGAGGAAAGCACATGGGGATTAGAGGGAAACAAAGCCCAGACAGGAACACAGACACTGCTGTGCTGCTCTGGTGTCTCTTGTTTTGAGAGGAATGGCAGGGAGATGCCAGCTGGGATGAACAAGTGTTTTCCCACCACACCAGATGCCACATCTAAAGCAGTCTGGCCAAATCCTCCCCCTGATTCCTGTGGGCTTTGTCTCAGGCCCTCTTTATGGAGTATTCCAAGGGGGGTTTGCTGTACAAGCCTCTCTCCAGCCTGCAGAGAGGAGCTGTCAGCCCCACYGCCCATCCTTACGCACCGCTGGACCAGCTCCTCCCGCAGCCGCTTTGGGACCAAGGGCCTGTCCAGCTTTATCTCCATCACCAGGAACGTCCCTGCCTCGCTGTATTGCTGTGGAGAGAAACATTGCTCCCTGTGTCGTGCTGTCTGCAGCCAGTGCTGGCACAGTGAAATACTGAGCACARAGCCACACATCTCCCAACTGCAGAGATCCAGCTTGTTTTATAACCCGCCCTCAGAATGAGTTACAGCAAAATCCAGCTCGAGAAACCAGGSTAGGGAAAAGGAGAGAGCCCAGATAATCAATCTGCCTGCAGAATGAATGTGCATTCCAGAGGAAGAAGCCAAAATATGAAGGGATAATTTAAATAAATGCCTGACAATTTACAGAGACCTTCTAGCCCAGTGTGCCAGCCTGCTCTCCAGGTGGACGTCACTGGAAGAACTCTGGGACAACATCTACGTAAAACATCCCTTGTCCAACTCACTCTTGAGGAATTTAATTGTGTGAAAGGTGTGAGACACCAGTACAGTGATGCTCTACAGTCTCTCCTTCTCTTTGGAGAGACATAYTTACCTGTCCTTCAAGGCTGAGATTTGTGAATTTTCAGATTCTRCAGTGCCATCTGACAACTGGATTTTGGATAGGCTGAGTAACTCTTAGGAAAAATAAAAGATGTCTCTTGTTTCAGACTCAATAAATCTCAAATCTTTGCAAGTTCAAGCAGCACATCCTAGGATTTCAGATAAGGGAAAGCTGCATCATCCTTACAAGAAGCAGCTCCAATGTCTGCTCTCTGTGACCAGTGACAGGACCTTAGAGAATGGCTGGAGCTGTGCCAGGGATGGGTTAGGTTGGATGTCAGGGAAAGATTCTTCCCCCAGAGGGTGGTTGGGCACTGTCATGACCCCAAGGCTACCAGAGCTCCAGGACTACTTGGACAACACTGTCAGGCACAGGGTGGGATTGTTGGGGTGTCTGTGCACGGTCAGGAGTTGGACTCATGGTCCTTGTGGATCCCTTCATGTTAAGAAGATTCTATCAGTCTAGGATAAGGAGTATCTCTCATCCACCCCTGGTTCCTGTGTGTCCCAACTTCCTGTGACACAGAACCAGAGCAACCACGGTGCRATGTGCCTCCCCAGACCTTACCGTGGCATTGGAATCTTCCTTCTGAGACTTATTGGTAGCAGCTTTGCCGGAAGAAGAGGACCCCAGGCTTCCCTTGCCCAGACTGAGCTGTGACCTGCGATCCCGGAAAATACTGTACTGAACTCTGGTCTGYAAAATAGAGACAATCAAGGGACAAAGCAGGCTTCCTCACTCATTTGCCTTAACCTCTCTCATCACAAAACACACTGTCAGGGTCTTAAATGCCTTAAGAGTTTTGTAACCTCATTCTCTCCTCCTAGAGTTCAGCTGCTGGTGCTCCAGCCCAGCTCTGATCCTGTGTAGCTGTGAAYCCTCAGGTCAGACTGTGAGACTCAGTGGGGGTCTCTCCATCTTCCCTCAAAGAGCTGTGTTTTCACTGAGGACTGGCCCTTGATCCTTGCCTGAGATATGTGCTGAATGTGCTGGAACCCAGATGCATGATCCTGAATTCCTGGTGGGATCCTAGACCTGCTCCCAGCTATGGATGTGCCTGGTGATGAGGGCTGCTGGATGAATCTGGCTTCTCTCACCAGGCCTGCTCCACACATTTTTGGGGGTCCCCACCTGCCTGACAGCATCCCTTGTCTCCCAGCTCATTTTCTGGTGTGGAGCTGCTACCCTGACACACATCAGGGAATTGCAAGGAATAGGTTTGTCAGACTTTGTGTTTACAAAGTGTTTGATCACCCAGACAGGCTGTTCCCTCCCATACATCCTGGTTACAGGAATTGGGCTAGCAAGAGTTATGGGGTTCCTGGGGAGAGGATGGAGCAGCTGTAGGGAAACTCTTTAGACCAAGAGGCAACCCAAAGCACCTGGGGAGTAAGAAGGACTTCACTTGTGACAGATAAATGGCACAGGACAAGCAGCACCATTCAGCCAAGGGGTCATTATTCATGGCAGGGAAGCAGAGCCCAGCAGACACAGTCATGCCCAGCCCAGCTCTGCAGCAATCAGTGGGAGCAGGGAGGCAGGAGAGGGGCTGGAATTCACCCAGCCCCTGCACCTGGACCACAGCCCCACAGGGAACATGGGGGGTAAAACCAGGCTGTACATCTGCCCTCCTGAAACAAGCTCAGGTCTGTTCCAGGAGGGAGAGACTGTGGGAAAATGGAGATGTAACTGTCACTCTTAGTTACAGAGAGGGAAAAATGAAAAGACAAATAAACCTCGGRGAGCTAGAGCTGAAAGAGCTCCAGTGGCAGCTTTTTTGGTGGTTGCCGGGGGTAACGCAATCCTTTTAAAGCCACTGTTTGCWCTTCCCAGCAACACCCTTCCCTTGCCCATGTTCCAGCCTGGGGAGAGTGGATCATGCTGGCATAGGAGGGAGTGGAGTGAGATTCAAAGCCTCTCTCAGCCCCCAGACCTACTCACTCCCCCCTAGAAATCTCCTGCCTTGGAAAAACCTGTACCTAAAAGCTGTYTCATTAATTTTCTCCATCACCAGAAGGGCACTCAAGGTTGAGACCCAGCTCCAGCTCCAGCTAGCACACTGTCCATCCTGCCTGCTCCCGAAACATCCCCTTCCTTCACTGGGCCTGCTTCCCAAACACCCTCTGTCCACCCTGCCCTGCTCCCAAACACCCCTGTCCACTCTGCCTGCTCCCAAACACCCCTCTGTCCACTCCTGCTGCTCCCAACAACCCTCTGTCCACCCGCCTGCTTCCCAACACCCTGTCCACCCTTGCTGCTCCCAAACACCCCGTCCCCCTGCCTGCTCCCAAATATCCCCCTGCCTTCACTGCCTGCTCCCAAACCACCCTCTGTCACTCTCCCTGTCCCAAACACCCTCCTCCTTTCACTTGCCTGCTCCCAAACACCTTGTTTCACCCTGCCTGCTCCCTAACACCCTCCTGCCTTCACTGCCTGCTCCRAAATATCCTCTGTCCACTCTGTCTGCTCCCAAACACCCCTTGTCCATCCTGCCTGCTCCCAAACACCCTCCTGCCTTCACTGCCTGCTCCCAAACACCTTCTGTCCACTGTCCCGGCTCCCAAACACCCCTGTCCAAACTGCCTGCTCCCTAACACCCTCTGTCCCTGCTCCCAAACACCCTCTGCCACTGTCCCTGCTCCCAAGCCCCCAGTGCAGAGCTGGAGCAGAGCCTGCTGCTCTCACCTTCTCAWACACCTCGCTGTCCTCGTAGTTGAAGACACGGAAGGCCCCTCGGATCTGCGTCACCCCAGGGCACAGCAAATGCATCATGTTGACATATGCCACACCATGGAAGGCAATCGGCTTGTCCTCATCTTTCTGGAAACACAGAGCAAGGGACTGAGATCCTGAACAGGCTGTTATTCTCCTTAAGGGAACAAGGTCACCAATCTCATTAAGAGAAGGCCACACAGCAAACTGATGCACCTGATGAGCCCATGGTTCTGTCACTGGCAACCAGCCGAGACAACCTGGATGAATACACTGGAGTCATTCCATATGTAGAATATTAATTTTATCCCAATCCCCATGGGGCAGCTTTTCTCTCTAATTCCTGCACTCTGCTGTTCCTCAGGGTTGAGATACAGCTGCTGTTCTTGTTGAGATACAGCTGYAAGATTATCAGCTGTGTGTAGTTAGAAACCCAGATGACCCTACCAGAGTTGTACACCTCAGGTTGGACAGACACCAAGTGGCTTAGGAGGTGTGGGAGGCCTGGCTAGAAGGATCATCATCAGAGCTGCAAAATCCTGGCACTGTGAGTGCTGAAAGGGATTTACACCAACTTATATAGCTTTGCCCTGGGATAGATTAGGAGCTCTCACACAGTCATCTGCCAGGAGCAGAACCATTCTCTAKGAGGCTGTTTCTCTGTTAAACCACCCTGGTTTAYATGCAAAAGCATAACTTACCTACAGCCTGAGAAAGAATGCAAGAACTTCCTCAAGCTGTTTCAAAATCCCACTGGCCACCGATCAGCTCAGTGAATTACTTTCAATTCTCTTCAGAGCCAGGCTGGACAAGCCTCTGAGCCACCTGGTCTAGTGGAAYGTGTCCCTGCCTGTGGCAGGGGGTTGGAAGGAGGTGGAGTCTGGGGTCCCTTCCAACCCAAACTATTCTGTGATTTTAAAAGTCACCCTGTCCTCTTTCCAGTGAGCTACCACAGAGCATCAGTGAGAGCTTCAAGGAAAAAATATGACTCTGTAATTATTTAACAGCCCTATAAAGCTGATTTTTCACAAAGCCTCCTGCTCTCTGACTCACTTTGGCAGCTTCAAGGCCAATTTTGCTATCACAAAGGGCTCAAGAGGAAAATGCCTGCTAATGCAATGCTACTCCACAAGCCAGACCCCACTTTTACCTTGTCAGATTTGTTGGCTTTCCCCTTGCCACCTGAGGACATCCTGCAGAGCTCCACGGGCCAGTGGCGGCACTCGGCAATGCGCGACTGCAGGCTGGGCACAAAGGATGCAGCATGCACTGAGGAGATGCAGAAACCCAGCTGGAGAGCCCCACCACCCTCCTCTGTGCCCCAGCAGCTCCCTTTGGGTTTTCTCCATCCTATTCCCTCAGCAAACAGCCTCAGGCCATGGGAACACTGTGATTTGGGGCAGGCTGGGTACATTTTCTGCTCTACCCACTGCTGTGTGCATTTATGGCACAGCCAGCTTTAAAAACAACAGTGAGAGCAACACATTGGGCTTTCTCTCTCCCCCAGTTACTTCAGAAATAAGTAAGAAGGAATGTGATTAACTTTGGTATAAAACCTGAATTGTACAGAGCAAGTGGATCCTGAGCTTGCATTCAAAGTGGCTGGTGACTCTGACACRAGCAGGCAGGTGGATGGATGTGTAGGGGAAAGAATTTWAAAAATCAAATGAGATAGAAGTGAGTATCTCCACGCAAGGAGTAATTTGGCTGTGAAATGCACAGCCATGATGCAGCTGAGGCCAGAAAATAGCAGGATTCAAAGATAAATGGAACACTCATCCTGATCGTGAGCGTATCTGGAGCTGCTAWAGGCAACACTTATCCAATAAAAAAGCAAATGAAGAGTGCCCACATGGAGTGAAAGGTTTGAATGTATTCGGGATTCAGTAAAAACTTAATTAGCAGCTCAGAGGAGAGCTGTGGATGCCACTCTAGTCCAGATCTGCTCACCATAACTGCTGCCCCTTCCTTCAAGCCATGCAGGGACCAGCCCCCAGCCCCAGCTGCTGGCAGCAGGAGAGAGCATTTGTGGCCTGGAGACAGCAGCTCCAGACAATTCATCTTTTCCCAGCACAGCAGAACAAAGCTGCTGCCAGCAGTTCAAGGCACTTCAAGAGCTGTGCCCTTGCTCAGGTGAATGCTTGTGGCCAAGAGACAGTCACAGCAGCCACGGCAGGTGGGGCAGAGGCACAGTTTGACCCCTAAGTYGTCCAAGAGCAGCTGCATGTTGCAGCTCCTTGCCTCAGGTCATTCTGAGCCTGTTCTGGGCTGGGTTGCTCAGGTCCCTTACATGGCCACGGCATCAGCATCCAGGAAACAGCGCGTTTCCATGTCCCACACGACCCTCCTCGAGCTCTCRGCCTGGGTCCTGAARTTCTTGTCCTGTGAGAAACAGCGTGCAGTCAAAGCCGGGACAGCAAACTCCACAGCCTGCACCATCCTCAYAAGTGTCCCCAGGAGAGAATGTGAGTCAGACAGAGGTGTCCAAGTGCCCAAAGGCAGGCCAGCCCCGCAGAGAGGCTGACAGCCTTTCCTGCAGACACCATCAGCSTTAAGTGCCTGGCTCACGGGAGATWACCCAGCTCAGTGTGGGTGTTTCCTGGGACCAGACCTGCCACATTCTCCTTGGGATGTCTCCAGCAGTGAGTCAGCATGTCTGCTGCCCCAGYAGAACCACCTCTGTGCTGGACACTGCACAGTGACCACCCACCTCCCTCTCATACCAAGTCTCTCCATCCCTCCTGGTTCTCTTCTAAACTTGCCAGTCCTTCCCTCACCTCACTTTTGTTGAGATCTCCATCCTCATCCTCATAAGGCCCACCAACAATGAAGGAGTCAGGTATGTTCAGAGCATCAGGGGCCAGGATAGGGCCAAGGGTCCAGTTRTTGGGCCGGGGAAATGGTTCTTTTTCACCATCAGCCTTCAGGATGCCATTCTTGAAGAGCAATGGCAATTCTTTCTAGAGAGACAGGAGAAAAAAAGGATTTGCATTTCTAACAGGAGCAGGAGCAAGAGCCAGCTGTTCCAAGCTGGGATAACAAAGCAAAGCAACAGTACGGGGTGCCTGGCTTGGAAAATGCACTCCACCGCACACATACAAAGAATGGAATAAAAATAAAGAGCCACGTGGAAAAAACCCTGCCAGTTTGAATCCAAATCTTTCCAAACAGACCTTTGTTTGTGTTAAAGAAACACATCACACCACAGAGACTCTGAGACCTRCCAACAAAGGCTGCTGGTGCAGAAGCACAGAAGCTGTGCACCCCARGTGCCTGGACACTTGTTCTATGGGGTGGGAGAACAACCCAAACCCAGCCAAACCCCCTGTCACTGTGCATGGGCCATCCTCACCTCACCAGCTGCTGGCATTTGCAAGCAAACCATGTAGTTTTGCTGGGCATCAGCAGTAAAGACGTCAGGGACAGAATAAGCTGCCTCCACCGTGACACTCAGGAGGTTCCCACTTGAGAACTGGGTGGCAGAGAGCAGGAGCTCTTTGGTGCTCACTGTCACTTCAAGGCCAGCCTGTGAGACAAAGATAAAATCGAGCCAGTAAACAATTATAGCTTGCCTGCTCTTAGYGAGAAGCAAGCAGAAACCCAAGGCCAGAACATATAATGTTATCTTGTGCCTCATCTTCAATGTAAAAGAAAACAGCCCAGCACAGGAAAGGAATCTCAGGACCAATTTGGCTCAATTGTGGTGTTTGTTTGTTTAAATCACAGCCTGGCTGAGGTATGGCACATGCCCCAAGGGTCTCATAAAATGAGCTGTGGAGAAAGAGGCAGGGTCTCATGAAAGGAACCACAGAGAAAGAACATCAAGGGTGGAAAATGATGCTTTTCCCCTGGTGATTCAGAGAGCCACAGCTTTGCCTCTGCCCTATCTCCATGCTCTGTGTGTAGCCTTTAATTACCTGTCCCAGCCCTGGATGGATGGTGTGTGAGGGAAAACCAGCTGGTCAGCATTTATTACCTGTCCTCCCTAATGAGTGCCCCCCCACCTTGCTCACTGTGAACTCCTCTTAAACACAGAGCTGTTAATGGGATATCCACCCCTCCAGTTTGCTCCCGGTGCTCACTGCAGGCAGGCTRAGCAGCAAAATTGGACACATTTTCCCAGCCTCATACTTCATTCCCTATTTTAGTCACTGGGTACTTTGCAACCTGCTGAATGAGTAAGGACCTTGCAGGAAAGGCAGTCAGAGTTTGTACAATAGCAGACTCAAGCATTTTATCTGCTGAAAGGAAGGCTAATAAAGCTGGGCAGGTGACCCTGCCGCTGCCTTTTGGGGATTTTCAGCACTGTGCTRTCCATCTTTGTTATTTTTTGCAGAGCAATTGGGTAGCTGCACACATTAACATTTCCCAGCACGACCTCACCTATCAGAGGGAAGCAGGGACAGACGTCAGAGGGAGCGGGAAAGGCCTCCAAGCCTGTAACATATAGGGCTGTACCACATCCGTGATGAGCCAGGCAGCTGAGTCATGCTCTCCCTCCCATTAAAAAGCAGCAGAGGGCTGAATGAGGGAAGGAACAGTTCCAAATTCCACATACCGTGGCCTCAGGGCAAAGCTTCGCTGATGGGGAGGCAGGCACAGCATACAAAGGAGCTAAGACCTTCAGTGAACGAACTCCTGGGAAGAAACAGGAATGAGAACAGCCTGAAGTGAGACCCTCTGCAAACAATCACAGTCGTGGAATGATCTGGGTTGGAAGGGACCTTAAAGATCACCTTGTTCCAGCCCCCTGCCATGGGCAGGAACACCTTACATGAGGCAAAATCATGGTTCTGAATTTTGATTTCATTCGGAATGAATTCTGAATTCTMAGCTACTCTCTCTCCCCTGAATCAGATTTTGCAGAGCTATGAAGGTTACTTTGTCCAAAGGAGATAAACTGTAGTCAGGGGTCCATAAGCAGAGATCAGAAAGTGCCAGGGAGCAAGGAGTGGTCATGGAGGCTGTAAAACTCAATGCTGTACCTTGCAGCAGAGGTAGAAGGTCCACCACAGCTTGGGCAAGAGGAGTGATTTTATCTGGTTTTTTCTTGTCCTTTGATGCCACTTCTAGCAGTGTCACTAGGGAGATAAAAAGAGAGGAGCTGGCAGAATTCCTTGGACCAGCAGATCAGGCACCAGGGAGGGTCTGTGCAAGCTCTGGCACAAGCTCCTCGTCACCTCCCAAGGCTGACAAGCACAGCAAAGCCAAAGGAGCACGGGCCAACATGAAAGGGGATTCTTCCAGCTGGCAGAGATGGACAAGAAGTGCTGAGAGCCTCCCACCACTGCTGCTGAAGTGCTATTCCTGAACCAGTGACTCCTGCAGCCACAGCACCCAGCTCCAAGGTGGGAGATCTGGCACCAGCRACTTACAGAGCACTGGTTTCTGCACAAGGACATCCAAGGAGTTGGGCCCATCGGGGCTGTACTCAAAGCTGGTGCTGAAGTCGTACTCTGCTGTCCCATCTGGCAGCACATGAGTCTTGGAGGAGTCTCCCAGGGCTGCTCCGTTGTACTCCACATGCACCAACGTATAAAGCAAGCTGCTTTTGAGAGTTTTCTGTCAAAAAAAAAAAAAAAGAGCTCAGAGAGCAGCTGGCTCTGCAGCAGCATCCCAGGATCAGYGTTCCTCTGGCAGCAGCTCAGGTCACTGACCAGGACAGGGCTCACTAGTGGGAGCCTGTTCCACCACAGGAACAAGGAAGAGGAGCAGAGCTTGGCCACACTGAGACCTCACCATTCCCTGTCTTTGGGAGGGAAATTTCCTGTTTCACCATGCTGTGATGCCCCAAAGGTTATAGGAGCTGTGGCAAGGGAGATAGAGAGGTTCAGGCTTCACCTCAGGAAAGACACATCTAAAACAAATCCCAAAATACTCCACTGATATTTTTGTACTTCCAAGAAGCTTGAGACCTTTGCTGTCTCCTAAGAAAGCAGCTCCTGAGCTACAGGGATGAGCTCACAGGACACCTGTGGATGTCCTGTGGTGCAAAATGGCCTGAAATGGACAWGAGAAAACAGCCTTGAGTTGTGCCAGGGGAGGTTTAGGCTGGACATTAGGGGAAATTTATTCACTGTAAGGGTGGTCAGGCACTGGCACAGGTTCCRCAGGGAAGTGGGGGAGTTCCCATCCCTACAAGTGTTCAAAACACAAATGCATGTGGCACTTGGGAATATGCTTTAGTGGTGTCCTTGGCAGTGCTGGGTTAAAGGTTGGACTTGATGATCTCAGAAGCCTTTTCCAACCTACATGATTCTTGGAAATCAAAGGAAGGGCTCCAGCAAGCTCTTAGGGAGCTCTGCAATTTGTTGTTACACCACCTTCCTACCACTTGCTTTAATCAGAGATGAGGAGATACAGATTTTACTTGGAATTTCAAATGTCTAAACAGAGGGGCTTAAAGAGGGCTGGAGAGGGACAGTGAGGGCACAGCACATGGCAGTGGGGACCCACAGGGGCAGCATCAGGCACCTCCACAGCACAGGAAGGGCTGGGCAGCAGGTACCAAAGGGGTCCCTGCAGCAGAAACACAGTTTAGCTCTCAGTCCACAGAGAAGTGGCTGAACACAAGGACCATTGTACCCAAACCCAGCTTTTCCTTAGTGCTGAGCCACAGGGATGCCTAACCCACCCTCAGCTCCCTCTCTCCCTGTCACTGGGGTAATTAGTRCCATGCTGGTTCTTACACAAAAAGAGATCTCTTTCACTTGGTTTTAATTTTCAGCCCTTCTCACTGTCTCCTTGAGCATACATCCTATGAATGGCTAAACAGAAGAATCCAATTAACCTTTCCCTGTACCATTAATTATCCAAGACTCCTCTCTCATCCTTCTCTACGTTGCCTCTAATTAAGCAGATTCCACACTTATAGCTAGAAGTGGATTCCACATTCTTACAGCCGGGTTTTTTTTCATCCTGTTGCTGTGATTATTGCCCTTTTGTAACCCCCCCTCCCTTTTGTACAGSCCTTTCTCACGGTGGAGCAATCAGAAGCACAAAGCAACATTCCAGATGCAATCAATCCAGCAGCCTTTTCTTCCCAGCATTYTTTATCCTCCTCTCACCTCATACCTCACCTAAGCTGCTGTTTGCTGAATCCATCAGTGTAAGAGGTACTTCAATACTACAATGTGKAAGSCTCAAGCAGGTGCRTTTGGATTGCTTTTTCTGTCTGCTGCTGGAGCAGAAGCAGGGATTTGCATTTTTTCTGCTTGCAGCAGGAGCTGAGCTTCRCCTCCACATTCCCTCCCAAATGCCAGTTCCTCTGGAAGACTTTAAGGACAGCTGGGTGCATCACATGGAAATCACAGCAGTGGTGGTTTGATTGGCACCAGCTCATAGCCTTGAACTGGATCCACTGCCTTTTTAAAACCAGAGCCACCCTATTGCTTCCAATATGATTTAAACAGCTGGAGCTGGGATGAAAATCTGGCTTTACACCCAAGGTGAGGTCCTTTCACAGGTTTTTGTCTCACTGATCACATTTTTGCTGTGTTCTGCTTAAAAAAACTGCCATTTCCATACAGTTAGAGGAGGCAGAGAGGTACATTTCACCCCATMATCTCTGGCCTGCTGCTAGGGAGGTGTGTTCCCCAATTTATGTGTCTCACAAGATTTTTGCTCTGTGTGAACTCCTCAGCAGGGAGGAGGAAGCCACAGTGTGGCATTGCTGAACCTCTGATACTCCCACCACTCCTTCCTTTAGCCTTATCACCCCCTGCCTGCTCTCACAGGGGATCCCTGTGCACACAGAATTGCTCTGGCCTTGTTTATTAAATGAGTAGAGATATTTTCAGAACTTTACCAGGTCCTGTGCACTCACGACTGTGATCTGTACTGGTATTGGCTGTGACATACTGGGAAGAGCTGCAGCAGCAGGCTCCTTCCTACCAGTCAGCCCCGCAGGGWCCTCCTCGGCTCTGCAGGAGAAAGAATGAGGAAAGAAACATGAAACTGCTCCATTCCTCTCCCAGATACCTCTGCAGGACACAGCAGTGCGGGCTGCAAGCGCTATTCAGGGCTTGGCTGTCAAAACACCATTGAATGCACAGGGCTTTGGCAGTGACGAATCTCTCACGAGGTGCAGGGGGAGGACTGGGAAAAATGTAATGTGAAAATTATCCATCTCTGTAAGCTTCACCCAGCTGCTGCTCCCAGGAAAGGTTTGTTGTGCCAGGCTGCTCTCGGCTCCCAGTACATCCCTGGCTCTCTTTTACTCCCTTTTTAAGTTAATGGTGACCCCATAGGCCAAAGGCTGGRGGCCACCAGCTGTCCCCTCATGGCTCCCAAATGCCGTGGGGACCTGGCTCCTTCCGCTCCTCAGGTTTGTGAAACCCTCAGGATACCCTCAGGGCTCRCCAGGGACCCCACGGCCCCCTCACCTCACACCCCCAGGGCCTGGCAACCCCCTCAGGGCAGCATTGATGGGCTGGGGGCTCCTCTCACCCTGGAGTGTCCTGCAGCCCCTCAGCCCCAGGCCTGGCGATTCTCCTGACCCAGAACGGTCCTGCAGCCCCTCACCGACCCGGGGGTCTGCAGCAGCCCCTCACCCCCGGGCCCGGCGGTTCTCCTGCCCCAGAAAGGTCCTGCAGCTCCTCACCGACAGTCCTGGGGTCTCCCGCAGCCCCTCAGCCCCGGGCCTGGCGATTCTCCTGACCCAGAACGGTCCTGCAGCCCCTCACCGACCCGGGGGTCTGCAGCAGCCCCTCACCCAGGGGCCTGGCAGTTCTCCTGACCCAGAACAGTCCTGCAGCCCCTCACCAACAGTCCTGGGGGTCTGCAGCAGCCCCTCAGCCCCAGGCCTGGCGATTCTCCTGCCCCAGAACGGTCCTGCAGCCCCTCACCAACAGTCCTGGGGGTCTCCTGCAGCCCCTCACCCAGGGGCCTGGTGGTTCTCCTGACCCAGAACAGTCCTGCAGCCCCTCACCAACCCGGGGGTCTGCAGCAGCCCCTCAGCCCTGGGTCTGGCAGTTCTCCTGCCCCAGAACGGTCCTGCAGCCCCTCACCAACAGTCCTGGGGGTCTCCTGCAGCCCCTCACCCCCGGGCCTGGCGGTTCTCCTGCCCCAGAACGGTCCTGCAGCCCCTCACCAATGGTCCCGCGGGTATTCCCGACCTGGGGAGCACCTACAGCCCCTGAGCCCCGGGCCTAGGCGCTCTGCTGGCTTGAGGGCTCCTCACCTACGGGCCTGGAAGCTCTCCTGCCCCAGAATGGTTCTGTAACCCCTCACCCAAAGCTCTGAAGGCCCTCCCGCCCCGGGGGGATCCTGCAGCCCCTCACCGGGAGCCCACTGGGGCACCGTGCGGCGCCGGGGCTCGAACCTGCGGCTTGCCCGCCTCGGCGGAGGGCTCGCGTCCCGTCACCACAGCGACGCGGCGGCTCCCGCAGGCCCCCGAAACCTCGCGGGACCCCGGCCCAGCCCCGCGTGTTGGGGGCGTGCCCGTGAGGCCGCGGCCGCCGCCATGATGGGTGTGGGCAGCCCTCACCAGCCCCCGGTGGGGCCGGGTGCCCAGAGCCGTCCCGTGTGAGCGGGCGGTGCTCTCCGGCCACCATGTCCCCCTTTYCAGCCTGGTGTGCCTGGCTCTGCATCCCAGAGCCCACTGCCGGCCTCCGCCCCGGCTGYCACAGGCCGTGGTGCCCACCCAGGCACTCCCTCACACCCCGCTGGGGGCCCCGAGGTGGTGGGACGGGCCGGGCTGGGGTGGGGTCCCTGTGGCGGGGGGATGGGGAAATGACTTTGTGTCCCTATGGTCACAAAGGGGTCCCAGGGGTTTGGGCAGCCCCCCGAGCTCCCCGCAGGTTTGCAGTGTGCGACGCTACAGAGTTTTGGGGGACCCGACTGCCACCAGCGCGGCTTTTGGGGCGGGAGCCGGACCCCCGGAGCGGGTTGGCCCGTTCCCGGGGAGGGGATGCCCAGAATAGCTCCGCTATCTGATTCCGAGGGGCCGCGGCCGTCTGCACCGCCGGCTCCCGGGGGCTGACATTTGAGCCCAGCCGCGGGACGGGACGGGACGGGGCGGGCGCCGGGACTGCCCGGGATCTCCGGGCGCTGCCGGGACCGGAGCGGGATGGCGGGCGGGAGGCGCCGTGGGGGTGGCGGGCGGCGCGGGGGACCCCGSCAGCACCCTGGGACCCCCGGGATCCCCGGACCGGCCTCTTTGCCCGCACCTCTCTCTCCTGCAGCCACCCCGGCCCAGCCAAACGCAGGCGCTGCCCCCAAAACCGGCCGCTCCAAGAAGGCCCCGGAGGAGCCAGCGGCGAGGGCTCCAGACGTGGACTCGCTGGGCTTCCAGGCCATGGACCGCAATGTGCCGGGGCTGTCCCATGTCATCCTGCAGAAGCTCAACATGAAGAGCTATGAGGACTACAAGTGAGTGAGCACCCATGGGTGCCTATTCCCCACCCCCTACCCCGGGAAGAGCATCCCGTGTGTCCCCCAGCAGCTGGAGCAGCTCCCATGCCTTATCCCACCCCCCTGGCTCAGCCCACCGGGAGCTCTGATGGGCTCCTTGGTGGACCCCTCCAGAGTGCCTGGCTCTTTGTCCCCCCCAGGCCAGGATGCTGCTGGCTGGAGCTAAAAATCTTGGCAGCCTCAGAAGATATCAGCCCCACGATTGTGGCAGTGGGCTGCATTCTGCTCACCCTCTGACATCTGCAGGTCTGCCATGGATGGGAGGAAGAGTGGCAGCGATTTTGGCATTCGGACGTATTTTGACATGTTCCAGAAGATGGAGGACACCTTCAAGTTTTGCGTTGAGTGCAAGAAGCTCCCCGATGCCCTCCCAGACCCCAAAAGCCTCCGGCGTTGCAAGAGGTATGGCGGGGAGATGGTCTGGTGGCACAGGGATGGATCCATCCCTCACTTCCAGCCTGCTGGCTGGGGTCAACTGAGGGGTGTCTGACCCCAGTGCCCACCTCCAGCCACTGGGCACCCCTAGGAACAGTGACACAGCCCTGAGAGGGGGTGGCAGGGAACCAGGCTCYGTGGGCTGGATTGGGCCCCCCCTCCCCATGGCTGGGCGTTCTGTCTGTCTGCCCAGGTGCCAAAATGTGTATTACTGCGGCGTGGCGTGCCAGCGTGCCAACTGGCCGCTGCACAAGAAGTTCTGCAAGAAGCTGAAGCTGGTGGCCCTGGACCGGCTGGTGGAGTGGCTCATCTTCACAGGTGAGGCACGTGTCCCTCTGGGATCCCCATCCTGGGCTGCCCAGGTCCTGTGGTGGGATGTGGTGTCCATTCTCCCATAGCACAGGTGGGACAGGCAGCCTGGGCTGTGGCACCACCACTGTACCCTCCTGACCCCCAGGAGACATCCCATTTCCCACGGACACCTGGACAAAACCTGCCCGGGACGTGAAGGGTTGGGAGGACTGGTTCTCCATGCAGGAGCAGCTGGAGGAGAAGCTGGGTGCCATCGTGGCCGGGCGCTACATGACCCTGCTGTGGGCCAACGCCGGGAAGCCGCGGCCGGAGGACGCGGAGCTGCGGGAATCCATCCGGCGCCTGGTCACCGACTTCCACTCGCGGCCGCTCACCATCGGCCTGGGACTGCGGCTCTTCGGCATCGACCCCCTCACCAGGCCCCTCACCGTGCACGTGGTGGGGGCTTCCCACGTGGAGACCCTCAACACGCGGCTGACGGACTACGACGAGCTGACGCGGATGTTCCCGGGGCACCAGGGCGTGGAGATGGTGATGGTGGGGGTGGACGTGGTGGACGGACCCATCATGAGGCCACCCCTGACCACGCTGGCGCCCCGGGGAAAAGTCTATCTCAGCAGCTACAAGGGGCTCTACCACGACTTCTGGGAAAGCCACGTGGAGACCAAGCTGGCCGCCCCTCCTGACCTGGTGGTGGGCTTTCACCCAGGTAAGTGCCTGTGCCATGGAGGGGTCGGACCCTCKCACCCCATTGCAGGGATAGGGACATCCACAGGGCACATGGGCTCAGGGACCACCCTGAGCACCCTGGCAGCACCTGTGGCTGGGCCTGAAGCTGGCCTGGGACATGCTCAGGGCTTTGCACCAAGGCACAACGGGCAGCTGGGGTGACCCCCTGGGACYTGGCTGCCTTGTCTCCCCACCAGGCACTCTGTCCCCTGCCTGTGTCACCCACCTGCAGGTGAAACGAATCCTTCCCTTCAAGTCTCAGTGCTGTGGCTTAGCCCAGGACACAGAGTTTGGGGTGCCCCACATGCTGATGGGAAGCCAGACCCCARCTTGCTGAGGGCTGCCAAACTCACTGCATACTTGGGGTGTCCAGCACAGAGTGGATGCAGTTGAAACCAGCTTTCCCAGGGGCCAGGGTGGGATGGGAAAGAGGTGGAATCCTCATGGCTGTGTCCCCACAGGTTTCCATGCCTGCCCAGACCTGCTGGCGGGCTGGCTGCCCACCCTGCTGCTGCTGCGGGACTATCGCCTGCCCGTGCTCTTCACCGTGTACAGGTGAGCACAGCCCACCCACAGCCCTGGTGCAGTGGCACAGACACCCAGTCACCGTGCCTGTCCTCTCTTCTGGCAGCGAGCAAGAGCTGAAGGCCTCCCTGCAGATCCTTGTGGAGCTGGAGATGCACATTGTGGGTTATGCCAGCAACCCCTTTGCCTCCCGGCGGCCCGAGCAGGTCTACTCGAGCCCCAACAAGCCGCCTGTCTACTGCAGCTCCCACTACATTGCCCTGCTGGGAGCAGAGGCTATGCCGGGGGCTGAGGAGCTGGAGGATGATGATGGCTGGCAGGGAGGAGAGCCCAGTGCTGCTGCTGTGGCAGGGGGCATTGCACCGGGGCTGGGCTGATTCCTGCCTGCCCTGACCAKCCGACCCCCAGAGCCTCACTGCCCATCCAGGACCCTCCACATCCTGGGATCAGCGATCCAGAAATCCSTCACTGCGCACATGGAGGCCTGGGGGATGCAGCACCTCAGCACAGGCATGGCACCCTTCCACAGCACCAAATAAATCACTATCAGCAACCAGCTGCCGTGTCTCGAGCTTTATTTCCAAAAAGGCCTTTGTTTTCCTAAAGAAAACCAGGGGCTGAGTCCACCCCAGCCCCCCTCGAGCAGCCACGGCCTTTGGAGGGACAGCGAAGGGGATCCTGACTGTGGGACCAGCCGTGCACGGGGCTGTGCAGCCCCTTGGGGTCCAGTGGGGAGCCCCAGCTCAGGCTTGGCTGTCACTGTCACCCTCACTGTGCCCCCACGCTGGTGCCTACCCTGCAGGGCACTGCTCCAGCTTGGCACCGGCCACCAGCCTGGCCACGGCAAATGGGAGCCAGCTGGCACCTCCCCACTGCTCGCCAGCCTCGGTGGCCCTTGGGGACACCGGGTCGGGTGGAGTCGAGGGAAGCAGCTCCCGCGGCATCGCCCAACGCTGCCGGGGACCCGCGCTGGCCTGGCATCRCCTCCTGGTGCAGCCAGCGGGTCTGGCACGGCAGTGGTGGCACTGACCCGGGTGGGCACCCACGGTGGCTCAGGGAGGCCAGCACACTCCAGGGCTGCCAGCGCCCTGACAGCGGGTCCGGGTCCCTCCCTGGGCTCTGCGCCTGTCGGCGGCGCCGGGCTGGGCGGCAGAGCTGGCACAGTCCAGCACGGAGCGGCACTGCCGGCGTCACTCGGCGCCAGCGCGTTCCCGCAGCGCGGGCAGCGTCAGGGTCTCCGGCGCCGACTTCTTCCGCGGGCGAGTCTTGGGGGGAGCCAGGAACTCGGGGGCCTCGTCGCTGAGGGGGGTGGAGGGGGCGCTGGCCGGGGCCGAGTGCGTGGCCGTGGGCTGCCCCACCTCGCTGACCGAGATGGCCGGTGCCACCAGGCCGATGAGCTCGTTGGTGGCCTCCTGCGTCTCCTGCTCGTAGCGCCGCACCTCCTCCATCGTCATCCCTGCCGAGCACAGCCGGGCTTGGGGCCGCTCGGCACGGCCGCCTCCGGCACCCCCTCATCCCGGGCAGCCTGCGCCCCGCGCCCCGGCTCCCCACCGAGCTGGGGGACAGGAGGGGACAGGGGGACGGGCAGGGAAGGGGATGCTGGGCAGCACAGCCAGCTCCCCAGCTCCAGCGCCAGCCCACACAGCAGGCGGGAAGGGACGGACAGGCGGCGCAGGCAGGGGACGCGCAGGGAGGGCAGCTGGGAGGGGGGACACTCCACCGCGGGGTGCAGGGGGGGCACAAGCCCCCCTGCCTGCACCCACCCCCAGGCAGCAAGGCGGGGTCCGGGGTGTCTGTCCCCGGCAGGCAGAGGGGCTTAGGGGTGCTGGCTCCCCAGCTTTTGGTTTGTGGCCACTTGCATCTGAGTCTCGAAGGCCCGGACCTCTTCCAGGGACATGTCTGGAAGGCAGAGAGCCACTCACCGGGATGGCCTGGCACCCACTGCCAGTTGTCACCAAACCCGGGGCTCCCGTCCCCGTGCCCACATGTGGCAGTCACCTGGAGCGCGTGTCCCTGCCAGAATGGGGGTGCAGGCAGCACAGGCAGGGTGCTGGGACCCCTCTGCCCACCCTCCCCAAGGGGTGCAGGGGAGCGTGTGCAGGCAGGGGTGAGCTGGAAGCACAGGCAGTGCAGGTAGTGCAGGCAACACAGGGCAGGCAGTGCAGGCAGGGCAGGGAATGCAGGGAGGACAGGCTGTGAAGGCAGTGCAGGCAGGGCAGGGAGGACAGGCTGTGAAGGCAGTGCAGACAGTGCAGGCAGGGCAGGAAATGCAGGCAGTGCAGGCAGTGCAGGCAGGGCAGGGAGTGCAGGCTGTGAAGGCAGCGCAGGCAATGCAGGCAGCAGCACAGGCAGAGGAGGAGCAGGAGCTGTGSTGGGGTCAGTGGCATCAGCAGTCTGCCCTGCAGCCCCTCCCCACCGTGTGCCCCCACGGACTCACCGCACCACTCGTCCACCCAGGCGAAAGCCTGCCGGTGCCCGATCAGCAGGATGTCCCGGATCACCTGCAACACCACGGGGGTCAGCACCCTGTCACTGCCCCCCCAGTGCCCCCCAGCCCCCCTCGGGCCCCCCTCACCTTGTGCACGAACTGCTCCACGCGCGTCTGCAGCCCCCACACCTCGAACTTGACGCTCACCAGTTTGTAGGAGCACATGATGGGCTTGGTGTGCTGGCGCCAGCCCTCCCGCAGCGGCCCCCGGCCCGTCTTGGCCGAGCTGAAGAAACGGGGGTCCTGGGGGGATGGGGAACATCAGGGTCATGAGTCCCCCCTCGGGACAGGAGAGCTCTGGGGAGCTCCCTGGTCCCCAGCCCTGGTACCTCCAGGCTGCGGTAGTAGCGCTCAGGGATCTCATCGAAGGCGATGTCCAGGAAAGAGACCTCGTGATCACCAAGGATTTTGTCACTGTGGAAGATCTGGGGAGGGGAGGGAGGATGAGTGACACAGACCACAAGCCACGAGGTGATGAGTTTGCAGGTTCTCAGCTGCACTGCTCACTCACATTCTCGCTGTCCCCACAGTTGTCCTCGTACTTGGTCTCGATGTAGATGGAGAACTTGGGCAGGAAGGAGCACTGCAGGGAGTGGCTGTCAGCTGTGCCCGAGGGACACCGCTCCCAGGGATGCCCACCCTGAGGGACACCCCACCCCGAGGGACACCCCACAGCCAAGGATGCCCATCCCCAAAAGATGTGCAGTCCAGGGACACTGATCCTGAGGGACACCCATCCATCCAAAGGGCACCCGGCCCTGAGGGACACCCACTTCCAAGGATGCTCATCCTCAAGGAACACCCAACCACAAGGACACCCTCTCCAGGGCATTCCCACCCCCAAGGAAATCTGAGCCCCAATGAGGGGTGCCCAACCCTAAGGACACACACCCAAGGGCCACCCCCATGGTGACACCCACCCAGAAGGACACCCACCCCTAAAGGATACCTGTCCCAAAGGACAGCCCCCCCAAAAATGCCCCCCCAGCATTCCTTCCCCAGCCACCTGCTGGGGGAGGGCACAGGTCATCCCATGCCAGCCCCTTACCGTGTACTCTGCAGGGACACCATGGCACATTGGCATCACAGGGGGCATCACCGGGTGATATCACAGGGGAGAGAGGGAGCAGTGAGACCAGGGGCAGCTCCTGCAGCCCGCCGCAGTGGGCAGGGACAGGGTCCCCGGGGTGCCCTGCCCAGGCTCACCTGTGATGGTGTAGGGGTAGTAGTTCCAGGCCTTCTCGGTGATGTAGAAGATGCGGGGGGTCACTGCCCGTGCCCAGCTCGGCAGTTTGCTGTGGGCACCGTGTCAGGGGACCCCCTCAGGACAGGACATGGGCTGGTGCCACCCAGCCCTGCACTGCCAAGCACAGCCCGGCTCTGGGACCACCATTCCCACCCCAGGAGCCCCACCTGCTACCTGGCACCCTCACCTCCACCCCAGGGACCCTCACCTGCACCTCAGGACCCTCATCTGCACCCCAGCACCTCTCCCAGGAGCCACTGCCACCTCTCCAGCACCTCCATCTGTATTCCACTGTCATGTGCACCTCAGGACACCCCCAGGGAGCCCTGTCACCTCCCCAGGGCACTCACCCCTGCCCCAGCTCCTCACCATTCACCCTCACCTCCTCTCTAGGATGCCTCCAAGGACCCTCATCCACACCTCAGAACAACCCCAAGGAGCCCTGTTACCTCCGCAGGACCCTTCTTTACACCCCTGGATCATCACCTGCCCCTCACATTACCCTCAGGGACCCCTGTTACCTCCCCAGGACCCTCCCCAGTGTCCCCCACCAGAGACACTTGCCACCTCCCCAGCACCTTCATCTGTACACCAAGACCCCCCCAAGACCTGTGCCAACTCCTCAGTGCCCCTCAGGTTCCCCACCTCCTCCCCAGACACACTGACCCCCTCCCCAAGAAACACCCACCCTCCATCCTGGACCCTCACCCCTTCCCCAGGGCCCCTCCACCTCCCCAGGGCCGAGCCCCCCGGGTGCTCCTTTTCCCCCCCAGCCCCCCGGGGGCTCGGGAGGTGGGTTTTGATTAATTTTCAGGCGTTATAAATAAATTTCAGGCGTTATAAATACATTTCAGGCGAGAGGGGAATCGTGAGTGCTGCAGCTAAAAATAACCRGTCTCACAGCAGCAGCTCCTGGTGGGGAGCAGCCGTGCCCGCAGGCACTGAGGGGACATGGGGACAGTGCTGCTGGGGGCCACGGTGGCACCCCCGGGGCCAGGGCACTGCCAAGGCCCCGAGCAGGCACCCAGCAGCACCCAGAGGGGGGTGCCCACCGGGGAGGGGGTGCGAGGTGGGCGCATGTCCTGGGGTGGGTGCCCCCCATGAGAAGAGGGCAGCGCCCCAGAGAGGGGTGAACCCCTAGGATGGTGCACCCAAAGCTCCCGAGGGTGGGTGCAGCCCCTGAAGACAAGTGCACCCCAGGGGATGGGGGCAGCCCCCCAAGATCAGAGCACCCCAGGGGATGGGTACCCTGAGAGATAAGGGCAGCTCCCAAAATTGGATGCACACCCCAAAGATGGGTGCACCCCAGGACTTGGGCACCCCACTGGGAGACACACACACAGCCCTTGAAGATGGGTGGGTGCCTGGGAGATGGGTGCAGCCCCCAAGATCAGTGCACCCCTGGAGATGGATGCAGTCCCCCAAGATCAGTGCAGCCCCCCAAGATCAGTGCAGCCCCCCAGGATCAGTGCACCCCAGGAGATGGATGCAGCCCCCCAAGATCAGTGCAGCCCCCCAAGATGACTGCACCCCAGGAGATGGATGCAGCCCCCCAAGATCAGTGCAGCCCCCAAGATCAGTGCAGCCCCCAAGATCAGTGCACCCCTGGAGATGGGTACAGCCCCCCAAGATCAGTGCAGCCCCCAAGATCAGTGCAGCCCCCCAAGATCAGTGCACCCCAGGAGACGAGGGCACCCCCGGGAAATGATGGAGGGAGCCTGGGCAATAATGGGGGTACCCCTGGGAATCAGCCACTCTGCAGCATGTCCAGGAGCCAGGAAGGAGGTTCCCCAGGAATTTTGGAGGATGCTGCCTGCCCATGCCCCCCCCAGTACCCATGCCAGGCTCACCTGGAGAGGTGGACTCGCTTCTCAGTGAACTGCCCGGGGCCGTGCACGGGGTCCTCGTGGGGCTCGTTCTTCACCACCTCCACGCCCTCGCCCTTCTCGCTCTCCTGGTGGCTGTGCTTGCTGATGGTGTAGAGCTGCCCCACGCGGTACTGCCGGCACAGAGCCCGCCCTCAGTGCCCCCGGCCCCGGTGACACCGCCTGGGGGCTGAGCCACGCCGCCCAGAGGGGAAACTGAGGCACGGAGCAAGGGGTGGCAGAGCCTGAGCCGTGCAGCYGGCAGGGGGCTCCTGGGGCACCCTGTGTGACCTCCCGTGTCCCTGGGCTGTCCCAGCTCCCAGGCAGGGGCCGGATCCTTCTCTCCCTGTGCTCTCCCAGTGCCTTGCAGAATTCCTGGAGGTTTTCTGCTCGGCAAACTACCTGGGAGCCAGGGAGAAATGRCTGCATGATATTTGATATKGATTATTATCTATATGATACATCTGGATGTGTCTGTGTCAGGTATATAACCATGAGGGTGTAGATGTGTGTTTGGGGATGGGAGCCAGGGAGAAATGTCTGTATGATATTTGATATAGATTATTATTTATATGATCTACCTGGATGTGTCTGTGTCAGGTCCACAGCCGTGAGGTGTAGATGTGTGTTTGGGGATGCAGCTGTGCAATAAGGGTTGGACTGTTCTGAGGGTGTAGATGTGTGTTTGGGGATGCAGCTGTGCAATAAGGGTTGGACTGTTCTGAGGGTGTAGATGTGTGTTTGGGGATGCAGCTGTGCAGTAAGGGTTGGACTGTTCTGCTGAAGATCCCATCCASCACCACAATCGCCAGCAGGATTTTACCACCCCACTTTGCCTGAATCAAAACCTTCCCCAGGTGCCTCCAAGGAGGGATGGCACTGCCCAGGGTGGGCACCACTCCCCAAAAAGCAGGCACCGGGGAGAGACCTTTGCCCAGGGATGCTGCCAGCGCTGTTTGCTGACGGCATTCAGGCTCCCTGCCGCAGCAGGGATGGAGTTTATGGTCCCTGCCGTGCCACGGGCATTCAAACCCGCCTGCTGGCCCGTGCCCTGGTCCTGCTGTGCCCGSTGCTGCCGTGGGGCGCTGTGCCCCGAGGTCGCCGTGCCCGGGSACGGGCTGTCCCCGCACCCACAGCCCAAAGCACGGCTCGGCCCTGGCACGGCACACCCCGAGCCCACCCCATCCCTGCCACCGGCCGTGCCACGAGGGGACAGCACAGGGGTCGCCTGTCCCTCCCAGGGCAGGAACGGGTCCCCTGGGTGTGAGCCCCGCAGCCACCCCCCTCCCTCGGCGCGTCCGTGCCCGCTCGGCCCCCTCACCTCCTCGGTGGTGAGCGGCATGCAGATGCGGTACTCCTTGACCAGCATGGTGACACCTGGGCCGGGGTGCCCGGGCACGGCGGGCAGCGCGGGGGTCAGGCGGAGGCGTGGGCGCTGCCGGGGACAGGGCTCATGCTGGGGCGGCCAGCGGCGGGGACGCGCCGTGCCTCCCGCGCTGCCGGCCCCGCGCTCCGGCTCGCAGCAGCCGCCCCGCTCGCCGTGACTTCACGAGCCGTTGCCATGGCAGTGGCGTGAGGTCACCCGTGCGAGGAGCAGCCTGGGTGTACCCAGCCGGGGACACCCCGGCACCCCAAAACCCGCCCGGCCTTAACCCCTTCCCTGCCAGGCAGACAAACGCGTCCCCTCGGAGCGCACGTGTCCCCCCAAAACGGGGTGCCGTCCCTTCGGGGTGCCACATCCCCACCCGGCTGTGGTGGCCAGTGTGGCAGGAGGGTTGTAGGGACATGAGGATGGGGTCAGACTTGCCCGGCGCTCCTTGGGACCCAGCTCTGGGCACCTACACTGCCCTGTCCTGAGGGGTGCGCCCCGGGAGCGGAGGATCCTGTCCCTGATGGAGAACATCCCTTCCCTGGGCAGGAGCTGGATTCCCTTCCCCGAGGCTTCCCCCAGCARCTGTCCCAGGCAGCGCCACCCTGGGGCTGCCCCCCAGCACCCACCACACCCATGGCACTGCCAGGCTGTCACACTGCCAGGGCTGGGGATGCTCAGGGTGAGCACCAGGACAGCTCAGGGGGCTCCTGGATGTGCCCCCCAGCCCCACAGAGAAGGGAGGGGATGTGGGCCCTCCTGAAAGGCACCCCGGATGGGGGTCAGGCCTTGGAAGGGCAGATGGGGGCTCACATGGGGTTTTGTCCAGCTGGGGACACAGGGACATCCTTGGGGGTACAGGGTCATAGCGGGACACAAGGGCAGCTTTGGGGGCACCGGGGGACACGGGAGTGTCCCTGGGGCCACAGAGCTCTTTGAGGCTAGAGGGGCATCCCTGGGGGACACAGGYYCACCCTGCTGACGGGGCAGAGGGCTGGGTGCTGGTGCCAGGTGCAGGAACCCCAATGCCGCGGGCACAGTGGGGGACACCCCGGGGACTCACCGGAACGCTGCAGGGCACGGCATTCCCCTCCCCATCCCGGTAGCTCGGACCGGCCCCCGCCGGCTGCAAAAGCAGGAGCCCCCCGGCCGGGCTCAGCCGCCCCTTCCCCAGCGCTGTCCGCGGCCGCTTSCCCCCGGGCCGCCCCCGCTGCCCGCACTCACCGGCCCGCGGCGGTGCCGCTCCCACCGCCGCCGCCGTGCCCCGGCCGTCCCGGGCCGTGCGCAGGAGCGAGCCGCCCCCCGCACCGCCTCCCGCGCCGCGGCACACCGACCCCTAGGGGGAGGAATGCACCGGCACCGCACCGGCACCGGCACCGGCACCGCACCTGGACCGGCACCGCACCGGCACCGGCACCAGCACGGGCACCGCACCGGCACCGCACCTGGACCGGCACCAGCACCGGCACCGCACCGGCACCACACCGGCACCGGCACCGGCACCGGCACCACACCGGCACCGCACCGGCACCGCACCTGGACCGGCACCGGCACCGGCACCGCACCGGCACCGCACCGGCACCGGCACCGCACCTGGACCGGCACCGCACCGGCACCGGCACCGCACCGGCACCGGCACCACACCGGCACCGCACCGGCACCGGCACCGCACCGGCACCGGCACCGCACCTGGACCGGCACCGCACCGGTACTGCACTTGGACCGGCACCGGTACCGCACCTGGACCGGCAGCGCACCGCAGTGACAGCGACACCGGCACCACGGCACGGAGACACCCTCCAGCACCGGGGCTCCTCTGGCACGGCACAGACCGGCCCCGGGGCACCCAGCACGGCATAGAGCGGCCCCGGGGCACCCAGCACGGCACAGACCGGCACCGGGGCACGGCACAGACGGGTACCCGGGCACCCAGCACGGCACAGACCGGCACCGGGGCTTCCCTCACCCGCGAGGTCTCCGGTCCCCCCAGCACCTCCGTGTGTCCCAGTTGGGAGATGCCCCCGTGGGGCTCCCCGGGAACCCCCAAAGCCCCTGCAGCCACTCACCTGCACCCCGCTGCCAGCCTGGCCCTGTCCCCCCAGCCTCAGCACTGCCCACGTGCTGGCACTGCCCACGTGCCACCCACAGCCACCAGCACAGCTCATCAGCAGTGACACCGCTGTCACTCCCTGCGCCTCCCGTCCTCCTTCCTCTGCTAATCTCCATCATCCTGGGCATTGCTGTACCCGCCTGTGCCTCGCTGCTGTCACTTTCCTGTTATTTCCTCCCAAAACTCTGCCTCTCCCTCCAGCCCGCGGCCTGGGCTGCAGCGGAGTGGCCCATCAGTGCCAGCGTGARGTCCCCTGTGGGGACAGGGATCGGGCAAAGGGATCACCCACCAGGCCACCCTGTGCTACTGCCATCACTGGCACTGCTGGGACCCAGCACTGCACTGGCCATAGAAGTCCCACCTGCCAGTCTGTGCCACCTCCTGGTGGTGGGGACCCCACTTTGTGTCACCCTGTGAGCCCCAGGGCAGTGCTGATGGGCCCTGACATGGCCCCACGGCAGCAGGGATGGCCCCAGGCTGTGGCCAAGGACAAGCAGTGGCAGAAGGAGCAGCGTGGGGACAGTGGCCCCAAAACCTGCCAGGGTGCCCCACGGGCACCCATCCCACATCCAGGAGAGCAGTGCCAGGAGCTGTGCCCGCAGGCACACCTTCCCTGCCTGCCTGCACCTCCTTCCCACATACCAGCCTGTGGTGTCACTGTCCCCCCGTGGTGTGTGACAGCACCCCCAGCTCAGGTGGCAATGGTGGCAGCCAGCCCCTTCCCCATTTCCCCAGGGAGGGGGCACCACAGCAGCCCCCAAAGGGGGACTCCAGCCTACYTGGCTGGGACCAAACCCAGCAGGGCTCCCACTGGGGTGACTGTGGTGGTGACAGGGACCCGGCCATGCTGGTGACAAGTACCTGGAGGGCTCTCAGCCCCCCCAACAGCTGCATTCCTCCTGAACCTGTTTGGCAGGGCCCTGTGCAGGTGCCAAGAAAAAGGTATCCGGGCTGGGCTTTTGCTGGTCATGCCCTGCTTCACTCCAGTGCCGAGTCAACAAGGAGTAGGGAGGGTTTTCTGGAGCCTGGTGCCCCCCAAAGTCACCCGCGGCTCCCAGTGCCAATGGTGCCCCCCAGTTTCTCACCCCCCAGCAGGGATCCTGCAGAAGGTTGGGAAGGGGAAGAAAGAGGAGGCAGAAACAAGTGAAAAATGACCCAATTTAATCCCAAAGCCCCCTCAAGCTCCGTGGTTTTGGGAGCCCCTCGTGGCCCCTCCAGCCCCCTGTCTGTGCAGCCCCTGGGGCCCCGGGCTGAGCGCACCCCTGGGTGCCCCCTGGCTCTGCCCCAGCGCGGGCACAAGGAGCTCTCCGAGGCACCCGGCCCCTTCCTCAGCTCCGCCGGCAGCAGCCGCGTCCCACCGCCCCCAGCCCCGCCCCGAGCCCTTAGGGAGGTGCCCTGAAGAAAACCATCCTGGTGGAGTAGACCAGGTCCACCAAGTAGGCGATGAGGTTGAAGATGGTGAGGAAGGTGACGCCCAGGTCCTTGTTCCACCAGCAGTCCGTGCCGCAGGGCTCGGGGCGGCTCCGGCCCCGGAAGCTGTAGAGGGGCCACAGGACCACGGCAGTGAGGTACATCAGCAGGGCCAGCACGTTGTAGCCCACCAGCACCTTCTCCAGCGGGCAGGGGATGTAGGTGAGGCAGCGGCCGATGGTGAAGATGATGATGAGGAGGGTGAAGATGAAGCAGATGGAGTAGACAGCCACGCACCACATCAGGCCAGATTCCCTTCTGTATTCATTCATATCCAGCAGGGAGAAGATCAGGCAAGCCACGTAGGCTTCAAAGACCTTGAGGAGCCCGGGCACGGTGGAGAGGAAGCTGCTGATGTCGCCGGGCTTGGCGCGGGTCAGCGACACCTCGAGGGCGTAGGCGAGGAAGCAGAGGCAGGAGGAGGTGGTGGCCACGGCCTGCCGGGCACACTGGCTGCTGCTGCAGGGGCCGCTCATGAACGTGGCGGGGAAGACCACCGAGGAGGTGAAGACCATCAGGGCGGCCAGCATGGAGAAAGCCGAGGTGAAGTCATCCCAGGAGAGCGGCAGCAGCGGGTAGAGCTCCAGCAGCTCCAGCAGCAGCACCAGCAGCGTCACGGCGAAGCAGAAGCACCAGGTGAACATGCACCACGTCCCGTAGGGACCCCCGAAGCGCCCGGTGGAGGCCACCAGGCTGAAGGAGAGGCAGGACAGCAGGACGGCGAGGAGGCGGGCGATGCCCACCCAGGAGGTCAGGGCGCGCAGGTTCAGCGTGCCCATGGTGCGGCCGCTCTGCCCGCTGGGCACTGCCCGCAGCCGCTCTTATCTGCTGCTGGGGAGGAGGGCAGGAGCCGCCCGTGCCAAGGACCCCCGGCTCTGCTGCCGCTGCCACCACGCCGGCGGCTGCTGGGGCGGGTGGATCATTAACGCGGGGCTGGGCAAAGGGCGGAGACGGCGGGGCCGGGGCGGGCAGGAAGCCACCTGTGCCACCGTGTGCCACCGCCCTGGCAGCGAGCCCCAGCCCTGCCCGCGGCAGGAGGTACAAAYGGGCCTTTCATGCACCCCTGGGGGGGCACCCCGACACCTTGACAGGTGCCAGGGCTTGGCAGCCAGCGGGGCAGCACCCACTGGGTCCCCCTGAGGTGTTTAGGGGCTGCACCCATGCGGTGCCCCTGGCAGGGGGGTGCCACAGCTGGGTGTAGCCCCTTCACACCCATGCAGGCGACATCTCCACACCCCTCTGGCACCTCCGCTCCCCTCCTGGCACCTCCAGCACCTGATAAACGGCTCAAAGTCCAGCTGTGCCAGCTGCCTCGCTGGGCACGGTGGGTGAGGTGGCCATGGGGAGGGCATCTGCAGCCTGGGCACACCCCACAGGCAGCACCTCCACTTCCCCAGCGTGCCTGGGGGGCCACGGCAGCCAGAGCAGCACAGGAGGGTGGTGGCACATCAAAAGTTGGGAGTGCAGCAGGAGGGTGAAGGCTGAAGGCTCTGGATTAACCTTTAATGTCACACAGGGTCCGGGGTCTGTGCCCATGGCAGAGCTTGGGGATGAGGGACCCATGTCAGGGCAGCTGGGCACTCTTGGGGGGGCTCTTCACCCCGGGCAAGTTCCTGGCACAGCCACGGTGGGCAGGGGTGGGCACTGCCATGGGGTCCAGCGGTGCTCTGGGGGGCACAGGGTGGCTCAGAGGTGGCTGCTGGCCTCGCCCTTGGCGGGCAGCCCATTGAGGGGGCTCAGCCCCGGCCGGTTGCTCTCGTTCAGCCGCCGCACGCGGTAACTCTCGTAGTGGACGTTGTGGGTGATGTCCTTCAGGTCCTGCAGGTGTGACCTGCCCGGGGTGGCAGGGGGCGGAAGGGCATCACGTCACTGTCCCCCCCACCCTGCTGCCACCCCGCGGGGTTCCAGCACTCCCTACCCAGTCCCTGCTCACCGGATCAGCAGGTCCTGCAGGAGGGGGAACTCGCAGTGGGCTGGGTTCTCCACTGCAAGGCAAGGCAGAGGGGCAGCGTTGGCAGGAGGGCTCGGTGGCACTGGGATGCCCAGGCAGAGCATCCTGGCACGCTCTGGGTACCACCAGAGCACAGCACAGCTCCGTGCCACCTGCCACGGCGTGGCACCCACCCAGGCAAGGACACACCGTGGGTGTGGGGGTGAGGGGCTCTGCTCACCTTCAATGATGCCCCACTTGGTCTTGCGGCCCAGCACCCGCTTGCCGTTCACCTGGTGCTCCTGGTCTGCCCCCACCACGGCGAAGGGAATCTTCTCCTGCCAGCAGAGGCTGTGCTCGCCCCGGGTGCTGTCCCCTGGGGTCCCCAGGGTCCCTGTCCCCCACCCTGTCCCCCAGGATGGCCCCTCGGTCCCAGCACCCCGGCACTCACACGAATCCTGTTGTTCAGTGCCCTGTCCTCGGGCTGTCTCTTATACACATCTAGATGTGTATAAGAGACAGGTCCCCCACCCTGTCCCCCAGGATGGCCCCTCGGTCCCAGCACCCCGGCACTCACACGAATCCTGTTGTTCAGTGCCCTGTCCTCGGGGTCCTGGTCGAAGTCCTCCTGCGGGTACACGCTGATGGCGTGGGTCTTCAGGTCCTCCTGGATCTGGGGGACACGGGGCTTGAGCRGGGCTGGGGGGGACARGGGGCAGCCCYGGAGCCCCCTGGGGACCTGMCCTCACCCTCTGCTTGAATTCTGCCCGTTCCTCCAGGGTGAGGGTGTCAGCTTTGGCGATCACCGGCACCACGTTGACGATCTTGCTGAGCCGCCGCATGAACTCCAGGTCCAGCGGGCGCAGCCTGACAAGGGCCAGCGTCACTCCAGGCTGTCCCCACCTCTGTCACTGTGGGGTGACCCCAGCACTACCGCACCACACCAGGGTCACTCTGAGGTGACCCCAGCACTATCGGCCTGAGGGACCTTCCCCACTACCTCCCCAGGTTGATACCCTATCTCTGTCACCCTGGGGTGACCCCACCATCATCATCCCAGGGTGACACAACCACCCCACAGTGACCACCCCGCCACTGTCACCGTGGGATGACCACGCCACTACCACTCCAGTCACCCTGAGGTGCCTCCACCACCATCACCTCAGGGTGGGGTTATCACCCCAGACTCCACCACCATCACCTCAGGGTGGGGTTATCACCCCAGGCTCCACCACCATCACCTCAGGGTGGGGTTATCACCCCAGGCTCCACCACCATCACCTCAGGGTGGGGTTATCACCCCAGGCTCCACCACCATCACCTCAGGGTGGGGTTATCACCCCWGYCTCCACCACCATCACCTCAGGGTGACCCCACCAKRYTCATCCCAGGGTGGCACAACCACCCCGTGGTGACCCCATCACCTGTGGGTGCTGTGAGTGGGGGTCACTCACCAGTGACCTGTTGGGGGCACAAAGTAGACACAGCCATGGACGCGGGTGTCCGGGATCTTCCTCTTGCGGCTGATGAGGATCTCCTCCCGCAGGTACCTCTCGTACTGCTCATTGATGTATTTGATGATGGGGTCCCAGCTGAGGATGAGGAGTTGAGGGACAGRACCTGAGCTCAASCCCTACCCCAAACCGCCACCCARGGAGCTGGGCTCCTGCTCCCCATCGTGTCCTACCAGTTGTCATTGTTGATCTGGTCCCCAAAGCCTGGTGTGTCGGTCACCGTCAGCTTCATCTTCACCCCCTTCTCCTGGATAACTGTGGGGCAGAGGTGGGTCAGGGGGAAGGGAACATTGGGGAAAAGCAGGGGAGCAGGCACGGGGGATGTTCTGAGGCTGTGAACACAGCTTCAGACCCCAGCCCAGTCCCCTGCTTCTCCCAAGGGCTGGTGGGACAGGAGCCCGTGGTGGTGACCTTACTGTGGGTGATGGACTGGAGCTGCACTGTTCTGGGGATGCGTTCCTCCTGGCCGGGCTGCGAGGATTTGCGGCTCACCTTGGACTTGAAGAGGGTGTTCACCATCGTGGACTTCCCCAGCCCGCTCTGCCCTGAGGGGACACCGGCAGCTCTGGTTTGTCCCCCAGGCCAGTGACATCTTGGTATCCACTTGGGAGCAACCCAGAGTTTGYGATAACTCTGCTTTATCTCCAAATAAATTTCTTCCCCAAGGCAACAACCCCTTGGTATCCACTTGGAGCACCCCAGAGGTTGGGACAGTCCATTTTATCCCAAGAACAAATTTGTTCCCGAGGTAACAACCCCTGGTACACYTCTGGGAGCATCCCAGATRGGGCTAGTCTGGTTTATCTTCCAAYCAAATTTATTCCCCAAGGCGACAGCCCCTCAACATCCATTTGGGAGCATCTCAGAGGTTGGGATGAGCTCACCTGCCAGCATTACTATGCTATGCGGTATGGGATATTACTCATTTTCAATTGTTTGCTACTTAAATCAGTTAAAATCACTTAAATTTCCTTAAAATCTCTTAAAAGCATGATTTCCCCTGGCATGGTGGAATCGGAGCCAGAATTCCCACCCCACCCAGGAGCAAACCCCACGCCCAGCGCTCACCCACAACCATGATGTTGAACTCAAAGCCTGTCTTCATGGTTTTGATTTTCATCTGGTCGAGCACAGCTTCGATTCCCACGTATCCGAAGAGCTGGCAGCCCACGGGGCCGGGCGCCATGGAGAGGGGCACCGCCCCCTCCTCCTCCTCCTCCTCCTCCTCCTCCGGCACGGCCGGCGGCTCCATGCTGCGCTCCTCGGGCTCCAGGCTGCTCCCTGCACCGCGGGGTGGGCAAAGCCGGTGAGCCCGGACCCCCGGGTGCCCACCCCTCGGTGCCCACCCCTCGGTGCCCACCCCTCGGTGCCCACCCCTGCGCGGCAGCGTTGCCCCGGCAGCGGCGGTGGCGGCGGGCACGCAGCCCCGGCACATTCCCGGGAGCCGGTGAGGCTGGGCATGGCAACGGGGGCACGGCACCCCCCCGCGCCAGGGCCCGAGCAGGTGCCAGGGGCATCTTTGGGGCGGTCGTGCCACCGGCCCCCACGGTGCCACCGGCTGCCCCGCGATCATCGGGCACCGCGGCCATGCCCAGCGCCTTTGCCCAGCCCACGCGGTCACCGGGCACCGCTCCGGCCCCAGGGCAGGCCGTGCCACCCCACAGCGCACCCGCATCGTACCCCGGCACTGGGCACCGGGGGCGCAGCGCAATCCCCGGCACAACCCCGAGCCCCCAGGGACACGCGGGGTTCGCCCGGGCACGGTGCCCGGAGCGTGCCCCACACCGGGGCCYCCGTGCCCGCCCCAGCCCATTGTGCGGCAGCCCCGAATCCCTCTCTTCCTCCTCCTCCTCCTCCTCCTCCTGCTGCTGCTGCCTCCCAGCACGGCCATTGTTCGGCTCCTACCTCGGCGCCGCGGTGCCCTCGCTCAGCGCCCCGCTACGGCCGGGGGGGTGCCCGGGGTGCCATCCGCACCCCCATGGCCGCCGCAGCCCGGCCCCTTCCCTTCCCTTCGCTCCGGAGCTGCCGGCTGGCACCAGCCCGGCTCCGCCGAGGCTGCGGCTCCCACGCATGACCAGCATGGCAATGCCCGCCCCCCGCAGCCCCCTCCCCAGCACAGCCGAGCCCCCGCGCCCAGTGTGCCGATTGACTGGGGGGTGGGGAGGGCTGTGCCCACCCAGCTGTGCCAACCCGGCTGTGCCCACCCAGCGCATGGCACTGCTCGGCCTCCCAGCCGGGCCAGCACGGAGGGGGACCCCTCCCACGGCACAGGACACCCCCGGTCCTCGCTTTGTCCCCATCACCCCGTGGCACTGACTGGGAGCGGGAGTGCTTGGCCGTGGGTACGATCCCCGCGGGCACCCGCGGGCACCGGGACCACCCCGCGCTCTGTGCCCCCCGCCCTCCCCAGCAGCACCTGTGCCCGGCCCGGCACGGCGGGGTGGCACAAGGGGTGGTGGCCCTGCCACCCGCCCRGCTGCCGCAGTGCCCCACGGCGCTTGCGTCCCCCCACGCCGCAGCCTCCCCCGCATGTGCCAGCCGGCGCTTGGCACCGGCGGGGCWGGAGCGGCAGCTTGCGATGGCCCAGGCTGTGAGGGACCTGCTGAGAGCGTGTCCGTGTGCCACGCAGCCAGGGSACAAGGGACATGCGGCAGGGGCCCTGGTGCCAGGAGATGATGGAGCTGAACACCCCCGTTGCCATGGCAACGGCATCCCGGCGTGGGAGCCAGCCCGCACCCTGTGCCCCCTGGGTGCCAGAGGGAAGGCAGGCTTGGGGACAGCACTGCCGCACGTCCCAGCTGCCCCTGCCCCCCCTGGGTCGGGGTGTTCCTCGGAAGTGGTGAAACGGCCGCGGATTTCCTGGTGGCAGCGGTGACACCCGGCTGGGGGCTGGCGGAGGGCGGGATGCCCGTTCCGGCGGGGATCCACCCACCCGGCACCGCCCGTGCCAACAGCGCGCTCCACAGGCTGGCAGCGACGGGGGGCGGGACGTGCCCATCGGGGAGAGGAGCCCGACAACTCCTGCAGCCCTGCCCCCGGGGACATGGACCCCGTGCCCCCAGCCGGGCCACCCTGCCCAGCCACTGCCAGCCTTGGCACTTGCCAGGACAGATCCAGAGCCGAGTGGTGCAGCCACTGCGGCCATCCAGGGTCTGACTGCAGCAGGGAGCACCGGTACATCCCGGGCACTGGGCACTGCAGAGGGAGCACTGGGATGGGATATCCCGGGCGCTGGGCACTGCAGAGGGAGCACTTGGATGGGATATCCCGGGCACTGGGCACTGCAGGAGGCAGCACTGGGATATCCTGGGCACTGGGCACTGCAGGAGGGAGCACTGGGATGGGATATCCCGGGCACTGGGCACTGCAGCAGGGAGCACTGGGATGGGATATCCCGGGCACTGGGCACTGCAGAGGGAGCACTGGGATGGGATATCCCGGGTGCTGGGCACTGCAGAGGGAGCAAGTGGGATTTGGTGCTTGTCCCCCCCAGCTCCCCGGGCTGGTCTCTGGGGTGCAGCCCCCACAGAGGGGCTCAGCTGCTGCCCTGTGCCCTGCCAGGAGACAGCCACAGCCAGGGGCCACGTTCGGGGTGACGCTGGGAGCTGCACCCCCGCTGCCTCCCCCCGGGTCCGGAGCCCCCTGGCCCTGCCCTCAGTGCCCAAAGCCCCGCTGGTCGCGGCCAGCAGCCGGGCAGCCACGTGGGAGCTCTCTGCATCCCCAGGCAGCCCCGGGGCCAATGGCTCCTGCAGCCAGACCTGTTCCAGGACTCATCACGGATGCTCTTATTTTCCAGACAGGGACAAGTAATCCCGGGTCCGTGGTCTCCTCCATGGATTTTAATTACCGATGCAGGGTTAATTGGCCAGTTCCCCGGGAAGCCTGTAATAAAGCTTCTAGGGTGGAGGGTGCTGGGAGAGGATGAGCTGGGACAGGAGCTCCCTGTCCGGCTGCTCACCACTGCTCCAAACCCATCCCGGGCACGGCACGGGGAGAGCCTGGCCCTCGGTCCAGCACAAGGGAGCTGATCCCTCTGGCACAGGGATGGGGGCTTTGGGCACGCACCCACGGCCCCGGCCACACCACAGCTCTGCCTGCCCAGCTGATCTGACCCAGAAACACCGGTGCCTCTCCCAGCGCCAAACACGACCTCAGGGGACAGTGGTGACAGTCCCCATCTGCAGCCAGACTCGGAGCCAGCCCGTCCGGCCGGCCGTGGGAGCCACGGGACAGGGCTGGGGTGGCTGGGGACCGCCGGGAAGCAGAAGCAGAAGTGAACCATCGAGCGAAACCCTGAGCCCGCAGCACTGCCGGGGACAGGGGACAGGGGACAAGTCACCCGGCCCCGGTGGCAGCACGCTGTGCCCGCACACCGCCCTGCCCGCTCCACCACGCCATCCCTACCTGGGCGAGCCGGCCGGAGCCGGGGCTGCTGCCGCCGAGAGCTGGTCACCGGGGCCGAATGGCTCCTGGGGTGCGAGGCAGAGGGCGGCTGCTGCCCACGGCTCCTCCRCCGCTCCTCCTCCTCCTCGCCCCGGGCCCTGCGTGGGCGACCCGGCGTGGAAGTGAAATGCGGCGGCCGGCGGCTCGGGGAGCTTCCTCCTGCGGGTGTGGGACCCGCCGCGCCTCCGTGCCCCGGGGCACCGCGGGTGTCAGCGGCCGGGGGCCGGGCCGGCCTCCCGGGAGAGGAAACAGCACGTTGCCACCTCTTCCCGSCAGAGAATCCGCCGTGCCCAGCAGCGCCTGCCAGCCCCCTGCCAGCCCCGGGCCATCTGCAGGGCAGCCGGTGCCACCCGCTGCCCGCTGGCTCGTGTGTGCCCCAGCCTGGGCACCAACACGGCCCTGGCCTGAGCATGTCCCCTCATCACCCCGGCTCCGTGTCCCCATTTCCTGTCACTGCAGCTTGCTCTTGAGCACCGCGTCCCTGTCACAGCGCTGAGCACTGTCCCTTGTCTCCCTGTGACCCTGGCTTGGCCCCAAGCACCGTGTCCCCATGTCCCTGTCACCTTGGCACCYCCCCAGCTGCTGTCCCTTTGTGTCCCCATCACTCCTGACAGCCCTGAACACCACATCCTTGTCCCCATGACCTGTCTGAGCCCTGAGCACTGTCCCTCAGTGTCCCCATCACCTGTCTGAGCCCTGAGCATTGTCCCTCAGTGTCCCCATCACCTGTCTCAGCCCTGAGCACTGTCTCTCAGTGTCCCCATCACTCGGCTCAGCCTCGAGCTCTGTTCCCCCGTGTCCCCATGACCCGGGCTGTCCCCAGCCCCATCCCTGGCCCGGAGAGCTGCGGGCAGCCGGGCTGGCTGGGCAGCAGGGCCAGGGGCATTGCTGGGGGATGATTCAGCGCGGCCCGCAGCAGATGTATGGATGCCTTGGCCGCGTCAGTACTTAGCGCCCGGCCACGGCGGCTCCGCCACAGCGCAGRGAGGGCAAAGAGCCCCGAGCACCCAGCCGGGGAGCAGCGGCGCTGGCGGCCGCGTCCCGGCCACCCCGGCGCCCTCCGGCCCGCCTGGGGCAGCCGCTGGGAAAAGGACACTTGGGGCCTGGGGACGGGCACGGGCCTGGCACGGCMGGAGCCGAGGGCACCGGAGCCGTGCCGGGACTCGGGCAGCGCTCCCCGCGGCACCGGGCGCACGCCGAGCACGCCCCGCTCCGCCTGGCCCCCCGCCACSGCCCGCGGGGAGGGAGGAACGGGACGCAGCCCCGTGCCGAGCCGGGAGGGATGGGAAGGGAAGCGAGCGCTGGACGCGGGACAAGATCGCGGCGATAGGCGGCACGCGCGGCGGGGCACACGAGCCCCGAGCTGCTCCCAGCGCCGGGGCGGGCGGGCGGCTCGCCAGGCACCGCGGGGACGGGCGGGCCGGGAGCGCTGCCAGCTCCGCTCGGCTCCTGCGGCCCCCCACGGGCGCGGGGAGCAGCGAGCAGCCCGTCCCCAGCGCCGCTGTCGCTGCTCGCTCCTCCGGGATCGGCTCCCGCGGGGCTTCGGCAGCGCCGCGCCCGCCGAGGGGCCCGACGGAGAGAGGGACGGGGACGAGAACGAGTCCTACCGTGCTCCGGCGTCACCGCTGCCCCGCTGCCGTCCGCAGGCTCGCCGGGAGCCGCCGCCACCACGCAGGGTCCCCGCGGTGCCCCCTGCCCGGCGCTGGGGAGGGGGCCCAGGGCCGGCAGCAGCAGCGGCCCCCCCAGCACGGCGGGCTGGGAGCTCACCTGCACCGTCTGCGGCTGCGACACCAGCCTGAAGGTGGCGGCCTGGGGGGCTGGCAGCGGCGGCAGCCCCCCTGCCCTCCCCTCAGCCAGGGCTGCCTSCCCCGGTGCCCAGGGCTGAGCGGGGGCCCGGCGGGGCGGGCTGGGGCTGGCACCGAGGGCGACCCTCGGCTGCGGCCGGGACCCCGTGCGGGGAGCCGGGGGCAGCCCCGGCGCTGTCTCTGTGCCGTCGTACGGGGGCAGGGCGGAGGAGGAGGATGAGGAGGAAGGCTGGTGGGTGCGAGGCTGGGCTGCAGAGCTCTGGCTGCCCCAGGGCTGGGTGCCCAGGCCCGGCTCCTCGGCGATGTGCAGGTCCAGCGCCGGCAGGGAGCCGAGGCTGGCGGCGGCCCCGCGGAGGGGATGATCCAGCTCCACCGGGAAGACGCTGCCGTGGGACGGGACCTTCTTCAAGCCGGGGCTGGCGGCCGGGGGGCTGCCCGGGGGCTGGGGGGGCCCGGTGGGCGCGGGGCTCTCCAGGCTGGAGGAGGAGCTGCGCTGGCTCTCGCCGTCACTGCCCGGCCCCGCGGCCGAGGCCTGGCGGCTCTGGAAGGAGGCGGCGCGGGCGATGCCGGTGCCGTTGGCTCGGCCGGTGGCCAGGCCGGTGCCGAGCCGGGTCCGCAGCACGGGGCTGGGCACGGGGCTGGGGCCGGGGCCCAGGCGGGGCGGGTGGCCCGGCTGCAGTGGCTGGTGGCTCTCGCCTGAGGACAGCAAGGAGCCGGGAGCCTCGTCCCCATCTTCTGCCTCAAACGACTTCTTGAGCGCTGGGGACAGAGAGAGAGATGGTGGCACCAGAGCGGTCCCCGATGGCACCRGTCCCCTGCCCTGCCCCGTGCGTGTCCCCCCGTCACCCAGAGGTGCCCCTGATTGTGAGCCCGTCCCACCGAGGACCCCAGCCCGGCGCCAGCTCCTCCCCAGCCCTGCTGTCCCCGAGGGTTTTATCATTGTTCCCCGGTTGATCCGGCCGGTGCTGCCGGCTCCCCTCGCAGCACACTGCCCGCTTTATTCCCCCTGAAAGGGATCCGGCCGAGTAACCGGATCCCCGCCTGACCCTCTCCCCTCTCCCCCTGCATCCATCCCGGCAGCCGGGGAGGATTCCTGCCCTTRCCCGGGCCTTAACCCTGCAGCCCGCTGATGGCAGCGCCATCGCCACGCTCGGGGACTGTCACAGCCSGCTCCGGCGGCTGCTGCTGCGCCTCCCACGCGGCTTCACAGCGGCCACGAGCCCACGGCACGGCCCCGGTGCCAACGAGCCCCACACGGGCCCCTCGGGGTACCGCAGCGCTGGGCCCGCTGCAAGCTCCTGCTGCATCCCCTCCGGGTGGCACAGAACCCCGTGCAGCCCCCGCGGTGCAGCCGCCCCCTCCGTCCCGCCGGCCCCGCTGGAGGCTCCGCAGGAGCCGCTGCCCGCGGGCTCCGCACGGCGCCGGCAGCCGGGCACAGCGCGGGGGGCATGATCCCCGAGCCTCCTCGCCCTCCGCTGGCAAGGCCGAGCGGCTGCTTCCCCGGGGGCTCCGTGGGGCGGCCACGCTGCGCCCCTGCATCCTCTCCGGTGTGCCAGCCTGTCCCGGTACCCGCGGGCTGGCACGGCCGCCCTCACCCTCCTCTTCCTCGGCCGGCTGCGGGGCAGCGGGCCGTCTGAGTGGTCCGTCCTTCCCCTCCACTGTGGCCCTGTGCCCGGGCAGGGCCGGGCCGGGGCGTGGGCGCTGCCGCTCAGCGTCGTGTCCCCAGGGCAGAAGGGAATTCCTTGGCCGGCCCGGCCCTGGCCCTCAACCGACCTGCCCGGGGGCCGCGGGGTCACAGGGGCCGGCGACCGCCCTCCCCACTCCTGTTCTGTGCTTTGTTTACGCCCAAAAATGCCTGCCTTTTACCCCAAACCGCCGCCCTCTGCTCCTGATGCCGGCCGCACCAGGTGTCGATTGGGCAGGGGGAGTCAACGAGGGGATGCAGGGCAGGGTTGGGGTGGCAGGCGCTTGAGGTGGGGGCAAGGGCCCGGGGGGTCGGGCAATGCGGGGGCGAGAAGGTGGGGTGGCAGGAGGGGGAGATGTTGAGAGGGCGGCGCAGGAGGTTTCGAGGGCCGGGCAGCAGGTTTCGAGGCGCAGCAGGGCGCTCGGGAGTGGTGGGATGGTGAATGAGCGGGGCAGAGCGGTTCAGGGGGGCCGGGGGGGTTTGGCGGGGGCCGAGGGTGTCACCGGCAGCAGCGGGGTTAAGGTGCCCGGGGTAGGTGCACACATTCCTCCCCGGCGAGGGCAGCAGCAGCCCCCGGGTCGGGTTTCGCCTCCCGCCCCCCCCGCAGCCCCCGGCCCGCGGGCAGGGCGCGCACACGCGGGGAGCGCGCACGGGGACACCGCGGGCTCGGGGGGTCCCGCACCTTCCCCCGCTCCCCGCAGCCTCGGCCGCCCCCCTTGCCCGCCCAGAGCCGCCCCCCAGAGCAGCCCTGCACCCCCCGGGCCGGGGGCAGAGCAGCCCGCACGGTGCCCGGTGCTGGGGTCACCGCGTCCCCTCCATGTGCAGCCCCGGGGGCGGCACCCCCCGCCCCAGTGCCCAGCCCCGGAGGGGAGCGCAGCCCCCGCGGCGCTCAGAGCTCGGGGAGCCCCCAGGCCCCCCAGGATGCCCAGCTCAGCATCCCCCCCAGCCGCAGCCCCGTGTGGGGAGCGCGGCCCCGCCACGCTCAGCGCYCCCCAGGATCCCCAGCCCAGCAGCAGCCGAACCCCCGGACCGAACCCCAGCGCCCCCCGCTCCCCCATGGGGACACCCCAGCCCCCCAGAAAGCCCGGCCAGCAGCATCGCCCCCAAATCAGCCTCCGGCCGGGGAGAGTGCAGCCCCCCCATGCTCAGCCCTTGGGGGCACCCCCGCCCCCCGAGACCCCCGGGCAGCACAGCCCCCCCCCATTGGGGACACCCCTTGGTGACACCCCCGTTCCTCCCAGCCCCGGGGGGGTCCCCGCGGGGGGGCCGCACCTTCGAAGTCGGAGAGGATCCCGTCCAGGTGCTCCTTGACCGAGAGCCGGGCCATGGCGGGCCGGGGGGGCCGGGGCTGCCGCCCACCCGGGACCCCCGCGCGCGGAGGGGGCAGCGCGGCCGAGCCCACCGAGCCCCGCACGGGACGGGCCGGCGCCGGCTGCCCTCGGCGGGAGGGGAAGGAGGAGGGGACCGGCCGGGGGAGGGGAGGGGAAAGGGAGGGGAGGGGGAGGTCCCGCCTGCGCCCCCGCCCCGGGCCGGGACCCCCCGCCTCCCCCGGGCCGGCCCCGCAGCTCCGCCGCGCCCGCCCCGGCCCGGGGCTGGGATGGCGCTGCCCCCGAATGGGGGGCCCGGGCAGCCGGGGGGGCCCGAGAGAGCCGGGGGAGCTCCTGGCCAGGCCGGAGGGATCCCAGGGAGGCTGGGGGGAGGCTGGAGGATACCGGGCAGGATGGAGGTGCCAGGGAAGCGGGCAGGGAGCCTGGCCAGGCTGGGGGTCCCGGGCAGGCTGGGGTGCCCTGCCAGGCTCCAGGGGCAGGGGGCTTCCAGCGCCCTGTTCTCCCCAGTTCTGCATCACCAGGAATTCCCAGCTCCGAGCAAGAGGAGGAAAGCGGTCTGGAACAGGCAGGGCTGCTGTCGCTGACTCCCGGCTGGGTGTGGGGGCTTTGCTGGAGTGTCACCACCCTCCGCTGTGTCCCTGCCCGGGGCTTGTCCCCTGCTGGAGCGCCGGGAGCGTCCCTGGGGGCTGCGCTCCCCGCGGCCATCCCGGGCTCTGCCCTCAGGGTGGCACCACAGGGGTCAGGGCTGCGCTGGGGCTGCCCCCCAAACCAGGGCTGGGGCTCTGCTCCCCCAGCCCGGCTGCCGCTGCCAAGGGTTAACCCGCATCCAGCCCGGCCGGGGCCGGCTGCGATGGCGGAAGACGGAAATGCTGTCGCTGCACCCCAGGAACAATCCCTCTGCACCAGAGCAATCCTTGCACCCAGAGCATCCCTGCACCCCAAGCACAATCCCTTGCAGCAACCCGAGCAATCCCTGCACCCACAGCAATCCCTGTCAAAGACCTGCACCCAAGCAATCCCTGGCCAGCACCCAGAGGCAATACCCCTTGCACCCACAGAGCAATCCCTGCACTCCAGAGCAATCCCTGCAGCACCCAGAAGCAATCCTGCAGCACCCAGCAGCAATCCCTGCTAAGCACCCACAGCAATCGCCTCTGCACCCCAGAGCAATCCCTGCCCACCCAAGAGCATCCCGATCGCACCCAAGCAATCCCATCCTGCACTCCAGAGCAATCCGCTGAGCGCACCCCCGCGATCCGTGCAACCCAGAGCAACTACTCCTGCACGCACCCAGAGCAATCCTCTCCCACCCAATGAGCAATCCCTCCAGTACAGAGCAATCCTGCCAGCACCCACAAGGCAAATCCTTTGCAGCACCCACAGCGAATCCCTGCACCCAGAGTCAATCCCTGCGCACCCAGAGCAATCCCTGCAACCCACGAGCCAATCCCGCGCAACCCACAATTGTTCAATCCCTGCTTGGCACCAGAGCAATCTCCCCGTGCATGCCAACCCACAGCAATCCCTCGCACCCCAGACACCTTCTCTCCTGCAGCACCCAGAAGCAACCCCTCTGCACGGCAGAGCGCATCCAAACATGAACTGTCATCAGTGCACCCAGAGCCATACAATAGACGTTCACACTGTGAATGACCAGATTGTCTCACCTCGCAGATGCAATCCCAATTGCACCCAGAAGCCAATTCCCTGCGCTTACTATGCGCCAACAGTGTGACTAATCTACACCTCTTGTTGACAAAAACAAGCGCCATGTCCATGCGAATCTCCTGAACAATCTTCGCTATGTGTACCAACTACAACAGCTTAATAACACCAGCAAAATTTATGCACACATATGCGTCCTTATAGTCATTTGTATTCATCCCACCGGACTACAGAGTGCATCACGCACTATAGAACCTCAATTCTGATTCATTCCTTTGTCTACTGACATCAACCATGTTGCGGTTTTATAATAATTACCAAACTATAATTAAAGCCTAGCCCACATTGAGCAATGTCCTGCAGCACCCAGAGCCAATCCCTTGCACAGCACCCAGAGCAATCCCTTGCTATGCGATCTCTAAGCTCCGTCTAAGTCCTTGCAGCATCTCTCCAGCATGCAATCCTCGTGCTAGCGTCGCAGAGCAATCCACTCATACCCAGAGCCCAAGTATCCACTACTGTTCACTCTCAGCTTGAAAGTAAGATTTGGCTACCACAAATAAGCCTCTCACCCAGTGAGAATTTGAGCTTAGAATCAGATTACTAGTGCGCTCTTGTCGATTGACATTGTCAAGTTATTGTATCAGCTTTTCTAATATTGTTTTTAATATGCGCTTACTGAATATAATTAAGAGATATATTTTATGATTTAAAGGTGACTGTTGAGGAAAGTCAAGTTATTGATTCAACTTTTGCTAAAAAAAAGTCTTAAGAGTTGTGCATGTTTTTAGCAGCATCTTCCTAAACTATAAAATTGTGTGAGTGAGGGAGGAACTTACTTCTTTCCAGATCTGCCCTGCTGTTGACACTGTAGTCTTTACTAGAAACTCGCGTCTTAATCTCTCAGAGAGTCAAATATGTCATACATTACGTTTGCTTCGTCTAGAATCCCCACCTCCAACATGAAGCTGAATTATCCTGGTGCAGTCACCCACAAGGAGAGTCTATATTCAGCCTGAGAACGGCACCCAGAGTTAGCACAGATTCTCCTCCCGTTATCGATCTCGCGCTACATATCCTCCCCCACACTCTCGACTGCTATACACACAGGATGTTACCGTAGCCGAAAACTCAAGCGAGAGCAGGAAAGATATTATGCCACCTCTCTTTCCCCTAACTCTCAGTGTAGTCAGAACTAGTCCCGAGCCTGTGCGACCTGCCACCCAGAGACCTATAGATGTCTTAAAACCCTGCTCTGAGCAAATACCAAGCGCGCGAATACTTCACAGTCAGCTAAATATGAAGGTAGAGCATGTTATCCCTTTCCATCCTACTTTACTCGCATAGCAACTTGCATAATGCAAGCATGACCACAATATCTGTGAAATTCTGCTGTGTGGCAGAACTCATCTAGTCCTGGTGTGCTCTGTTATGTTAGTCAGCGACGAGAGTAGGCGAGCTGTGTTCGACATATTGTCCCTCCTCTAGGCTTCTGCGTCACTCGCGAGACCATTCGATTCTGCCTTGTGGGACACAGTACAGGACCAGGGCACGTGGGACCTGAGTTTCTTTTGGTGCCGTGGCGCCTCTTTTGTTTCACTAAGCTCTTAAAGATAAAGTGAACCAGTCTTTTTTCTGTCTGTGTTGTGTGCTTCTCCGTAACTACTATGAGCTGCCTAGCTCTTGCACGACACAGTTATAAGCGCACAAGAACTGTTCGTGCTGCTGGTTTTTGAGAGAGCTCTCTGAAATCTATAGCATCAACTGTGACCGACATAATCGATACACTCAGCCTTACAATGACCCGACACCACCGAACCAGGTGCGCCTCTGAGTAGTCGAGCACAAAAAAGAATGCCCTGCCTACACTAATCCACGTCTATTCCATCTATGACCCTCGTCTCGCACCTGTGTCCAACCAGTGGTCTGAGCTGTGACTCCGCGCGCGTCCAAACGCTCCTGAGCTATCTGTAAGCCAGCCTGGCTAGACCACCGGTCTATTGCACTGCGCACCGATACCTGAGACTATGCATTTCCGGCTTCCTGTTGCACTGTCTCACATAATTCGAAAAGCACCTAGAACTACCTGTCTCTGCTGCTTTTCTGAGCTCTCACGAGTATATAAGTTAACGGCGATCGATCCTTCCTCTTTACGTATTCGCTGAGTGCAGATTCACTCAGCCGTTCTCAGTAAATACATTCCAGCGTTTGCTGCTCCCACCATCCTGTTGTCTTGTCGCGCGTCTCACAGCATATTCTCGCTTCTATGAGGCCACATACCGATATCCCCCTGGAGCCTCCCCTTCCATCAACGTACAAAACACTGAAGCGCTACGTCCTTGCACTTTCCGCGTATGCCACCGACTACATACCGCTCTTCTTCTCCTGCGTTTCTGCTTACATGCCGCCTCTCCTTCCCCACGCTCTCTATTCCTATCTCCTTGATGTTATCCCGTTCCCTCTGCCCACACTCACAGAATTCCCTTCTGTACCACACCTCATGTTGCATATCGCCAACAGCAATTCACGTAAGAGTTGCATCGCGAGCGAGCTCACATCTGTACGAATTGGCTTCTCTATCACCAGATAGAACCTCTAGCCCCCTCCCCAAAGAACACATAAGTGCTCGTACACATGTGTGCCAGCTTGTTAATGATCTGACAGAAGTGGCTTTTTTTTTTTTTTTTTTTTTTTTTTGTTTTTTTTTTTTTTTTTTTTTTTGTCACACTGCCGAGTACAACTGTAAATTGCTGTGCAAGAAGGGATGAAACATTCACTGGCACAATCTTTATGGTGCCTGCTGAGCAGATGCTCCCCTCTGGCATCTTCATGAAAGGCTTTAGGAATGACTTTCTAGACAAGAAATTTGAGGACTTTTCTTCCTTATTCAGATGACACTTATTAGCGATGAAACCTGTTGCCGGACTGTTCTTTAAAAAATTTGTGTGTCATGAATATTTTTTGTATGAGCAAAAATAACATTTTCAAAATCTAATCTTGGAAATTTAATCTCTTGCAAGACTGTTTTGTTCGGCACATTACTGAGGGGAGGGCATTTTTATCTGTCTTCTGTGTTTGTTTCTTGTAAAATATCAGAACTCTGAGATACAAAGCAAGATGGAAATGAAGAGGCTGGGAGACAGAAAAGACAGAAAATTCATTTAAAATTAGCATATTGGAAGCATTTGTGAAGAACAAGGAGTTCCAAGTGGTATGAGTATGGCTTTGAGAAAAACATTCAGATGACGGCCACAAAGGGCGACCTGTAGACCAATAGGCTTTTAGTTATTTTATATGTGAAGCTCTACGAGCATAGGTTAAACAGATTCATATTGTGACCCACTGTTTCTTCCTCTTTATTTAATTTTCCCTCCTAGCTGTATCAGAGAACAGCCAGAGTACTTTTTCTCAATTCGAAATACAGAGATCTAGTATAGTGTTTGTATTCTGTGAGTCTGCTTTCTATAAGTGGCACCTCGCATTTATGTGAATCTCTCCCACCTGGCAGACTGAGAGTGTTTTTAAAAAAGAACAACAATCTCACCAAATTTCTTCATGGTTTCTAGGTTCTTCAATGCCTATTTTTTCCTCCTTATATCTAGGATCTAATACCGATGTGGGATGAGCTATAAGAAATAAGAAGTTGAAGTCAGCAAACCATGCTTATTTGAGTGTGTTTGGGGGAGCCAAGCTGATATTCCTTTGCCTGTTCATCTTAATGTGTATCGTGGTTTTTTAATTGACCTTCTTTGACTTTCATGCGAGAATAATCTTGTTTCTAAAGTAAATGGAAAGAATCTGCACAAGTTAGAGCTGTTTTTTGAAAGTTGAGAACCTGCAGTGTTGTCCTCCTGTGTTCCTTGGTAATCTTAGCGAGAAAACTGCCCCAATTCTTTCTGAGTTTTGTGCATCTCAAAAATAATTTGTGCCTTACACTGAGGAGTGAGTTCTTTACCGTTACATGACCTTGCATGGCACAGGCCTCCCAACATGTGTGTTTTGCAGGGGCAGAGACACAGCCACTGCTGCAGTAGTTAATATATTGTTGACAGGCCTTTTAGCTGGATCTGACAGTCTATGTAAAAACTAGGAAGTTCTGCAAATCGACTAAGGTAAAAGGTGTCGTTTAAATTCCTAGCTCTAGAGAACAACATTTTTTTCCCCTAAGCTTTTTAAAGCAACTCTGTAATTTATCCCAAGCTGTTAATAAATAACTAGAATATATGATAATATATTTAAATCAAGTAGTCTCTATTATGTAGCACATTGTTCTAAATCGGATGCAGCTTTGAAAAGAATAAAAGAATCGATTTCGAGTAAGAAAGGACCCATAAGATGATCAAGGCCAAGCATTTAATCGTCATTACTGTCAAGTGCTAGCACCTAAATGACCTCCCTTATCTATCTTTATTGCCTCCAGAGATGGTGACTCAGGACAGCTTCCCTTGCCTGTTCCAATGCTTACAATCCTTTTTGTGAGGAAAATTTCCTAATACCTGATTTAACTATTTCTGTGCAAACGTGGAGGTCATTTCTTCTTGTCTGTGCACTTGGAAAACAGATCAACTGACACCTTGCTGCAAGCCTGTTTTTCTCAGGTAGCTGTGGCGAGATAGAACAAGGTCTCCCCTGGAGTCGTCCGTTTCGCTCCAGATTAAACAAAACCCCAGCCTCTATCGCCGCTCCTTCATAAGACTTTCTTGCTCCACCGCGACCATGTTCCAGCACCTCCAGTGATGGAACCCTTAACTTTGTTGTGAGCGGGCCCAGAACTGACACAGCAAACTCGCAGATGTGCCCTGAACCAGTGCCAGAGTCCTGCTGGCCACACTATTGATGACACTAGGCTAGGTGCCACTGCTGTGTGCTTCGCCACCTGGGCACCACTCCTGGCTTGTGATTCAGTGCTTGTCAGCCAGCAGCCCCAGAGCGCTCTTTGCTGTGGCACTTTGGCCAGACACCTGCGCTCCCCAGGCCATTAGGCACTGCATGTGGGTTGTTGTGATGCCAATGGCAGGACCACCACTTGCCTTTGATGGAAGCTGTTACCCTAGTGCGGATTCCTTTGACCTTGGGTACATGCCTGTCCCAGATCCACATCTGCAGAGCCTTCGACCCTCCAGCAGGTCAAACTTCTCTGCCCAACTATGTTCCTCTGCACCCCTCACTGACGAGCCATTTTAAACGCCTTGGCGGTTTTTCCCAGGTTTTTTTTTTTTTTTTGTGAAAAGTAGAGACAATTTTTTTTTTTTTTTTGTTTTATTTTTTTGGCGCCAGGCTGGCGCCATTTCTGAGTCCTGTGGAACACCACTTGTCACTGCGACACCAGCTGATGTATCTCCATTTTCACCAGATGGTCTAGCCCGCGCCATCAGCCCGCGTTCTTTACAAGGAAAGAGAAACGATGTCCTCACAGTCATGAGTCGTTCCATGAACCCGGAGTCCTTAGATTTGTGCTGTTTGAGGCTTGTTCTGCAGTGTATCCACATTCTGTAATATAAATCAAGTTAATTTTTTAAAAAAAGTTTAACAAAATATTAAATCATCGACATTCGTGCTGTGTCCGTGACCTACTGTGTCCAGCCAGAGATGATGAAGAGTTACTTATTCCCGTAAAACTGTGTGAAACGGCCCAGAGTAAACCTGGTAATTTTATTCACCTCATGAAAATTTGCTTTTGTGTTTAAGAAATTCTGTAGAAGTTAAGAAATAATAAGTAAAGCATCATAAATAGCAAAGACAGAACTGATGCACAGGGGTGAGAGGTTTGGCTGTTGGAGATGCTGTGACAGTTAAGGACAAGGTTTGCAGTGTACTTTGTGCTATTTGAGATGTGTTTTCTCCCTTGCTGCAGTGCATCTCCCCATAGAAAAGGCAATTTGAGGTAAGTTGAACTTAGCGTGCCTATTCCTTAAATTAAGTATCTTGACTTTTGAGTTTTCCCAAGAACTGTGTTGTTTAAGTTACAACCTCTTTTAAGCTGTTATCGCTTAAGAATCGCTTCCTCTTGGTTTTTTTTTTTTTTTTTTATTTTTTTCACCCTCACTAAGTACCAGGTGTCTCATATGAAGAGCACTTCTGTTTTTAATGCTGACAGTCTTGGTCTTGTGTACTTATTAGGTCAGCCGTAGGTTTTTGTTGGATTCAAATTGTGTAGTTTCTATTAAACAGATGAAGAGTATTGTTGGCCTTTCAAATTTTCTAACAATACAGAAAGACTGAAGAGCAAGATAGAGAGAAAAATTGTATGAACTTGAGGGCACATAAAACTATGTTACACAAACAGAAATTTGTTAAACAGAATGGTTGTGCGACCAGATACTTCCATCTATCCGTGTAATGCAGATCCAAGAATGTTGATGAGATAGCAACAGTGAAGGCAGCCAAGTGTTACCATCAATAGCAGGCTTGAGTTATAATGGCCATTAGGTCCTCTCACTGCAGACAGATTTCATAAGGCTGACTTGTCCTTGTGCCTAATTGCAAATATCAGTTATGTAGTAGTGTGCATAATGTTTCATTGCAGTGTAAATGTTAGGATTTTCTCTGATTGCTACTGTCAAACAAATATGTCAGTAATAAACAATCCATTAACAAATAAAAAATTTTCGGTTTATCAGGTGCTCAAGTGTATGTAGCTGGGGGTCCGACCGGTACAGTATGTTTGTGTTTCATATTTGTTTGTGCCAACCAGTGTGCATCTATATATGTTAGTTTAATATACGAAAAAGTCTTAAAGGCCGAAGAGTTTGATTTTGTTTTTTTACTTTAATGAATTCCTATTTAAGCCGTCTCCACTGAGTACCTGTATTGTTAATTGTCCACACGTAGTAAATGGCAAAATCATTAGATGAATACACACCTGATATGCCAAACTTTGTGTTAGAGTAGACTTAGCTATTAGAGCAATTTTGAAGCCGAGATTCTCTTCAGATCCCCTGGTCCATCAAGCAGGAAGAGCAAATTATGTTTAAAAAATGAAATGTGAATTCTTTTTCAGATGTGTGTTATCACCTGAACACCCTTGTTCTTGATTCCCACTTCACTCTTGCCCTGCCATTATTTTAAGTATGTCAATTTTCAGCATTATTTTATGACATTTAAAGAAATTTTTTACAGTAATGAATACATTTTAATCGTACATGTGCAAAGTTTAGTGTTTCAGCTTTATTAGTATAGCGAAAATTATAATGATGATGATATATGATAAGATCTGTAATTCGTAGTATAAAATTTATCTTCTGCTTACATAATGAAAGAGGGGATTCAAGGACTCTAGTGCGAGGCCCAGAGAAGCTTTTAACATCATCACCTGAAATAACATCTTCTGTATTGTGTTAAGCGATGTGCAAATGTCAAAACATGACACTTTACCTCAGATCTTAGTAGGCATTTTGAGATTGACTATAGAAATTATCAGTGGGAAATATTTTTAAAAGTCTTTTTGGATACCAGTACTTTGTGTTGCATAACTCTTTCAATTTTCCCCAGGGGGTTTTTTTTTTTTCTTAAGGGGGGCAAAAAAAAAAAAACCTTGGGGGGAAAAAAAAATGGTTTTTTTTTTTTGGCTATTTTTTTTTTTTCCCATAGTACATACTAATTGCCAGGAACATTGCTGGAAAAGCACTTTTTTTTTTTCCATTTTTGTCCACACATAACACTGACAAAGTTGAAACTGCAACCATAAATTGGGATATTTAAGTAAAATTAAAACTTCTTCCAGCAATGGATTTTTAAAAATAGGAGATATAGCTGAGTTTCTTCCCAATTGATGTTGTTGTATGTTGGATTAGTGTAAAATTCCCATTCAGAAAAATAGGATTGATGTTGATACAAAAATAAATACTTGCTAAACATCTTTGTGAGCTGGAGCAATTAAAGTGCTTTGATCATTCCTGCAAAAAAATGATTGGCAAAACCTTTTCATGTATTTCAAAGAAACTGGTTTACAGCAGCAAAATACGCCAAGCAGTTCAAGAATACTAATTAAAATTTAATATTGAAGAATTTGAGGATGGTTATATTGCTTAGCCTCGGGTTCTTAAACCTGCTTCACTGTTGAAAAGGAGGTGCTGCAGTTGTGATAATGGATTTGACTGTCCATTTTGTATGAGCAAGAGAAGCTTGCGAAAAGTGGAGAAATACATGTAGTCTTACTAAAACACTTTCCTTCCTTTTTTTTTACGAGTGAAAGTTCTGTAGTGCTGTAAATATAGATGCTAATATTTTTACATTTTTCTAATGCCCTTTGTGTGTTTTACAATTACATGCGTCTGCAGCAATAGTAATAATTCCAGCGTTGAATAAAATTTGGTATCTAAGTAATCAGAAAAATTCCTAGCGGCTGTGTCAAGTACTGACTGTGTGAAACTTTCAGCAGTTCAGATTGTTGTCTCTTAATGTTGTTTTTGTATATCGCAAATATTCACTTAAGTGAGAGAAAAATGCATTCAGAGAAGAAACTGCATATGGCAAGAAGAAAACACTGGAAAAACGACAGAACGTGACAGTCTGATGTAGAAATAAGCAACAAATCAAAAATTCAAGCTATTAATAGTGTTTGACCTAAGTTAAAGCAAGTCTTCGTTGGACTGTCCTGTATGTTCAGTGTTTCTTTTGTAGTAGGAGCCCAGAACTGCCACACAGTACCCAGATGCTATCTCCTAGGACTTTCAAAACAATTCTCTCCATTTTGCCTTTCTTTCAGTCACCTGTTTTTTTTTTGAAACAGTTCTGTCTAGCTTGCATGTGTTTGCTATTGCCCATGCCTCAGATCTTCACAGATAAACTTTGCATGAAGTATTCATTGTCAGTTCTGCGATTGCTGAAGAACAAATTGGCTTTTGTGCCCACTTTCAGTAAATAATGAATAATCCTGTTTAGCCAGAAATGAATTATGAATGGCAGGGAAAGATTACTGAGGCTGTTGCTTGTAAGTTTTACAGCTAAATTTAACATCCATGTAATTGCATAATACCATCATAGCATTGAAAGACAAAAAAAAGAGCATAAACTTGCACTTCTTTTTATACGTGACTGGTAATGTTGCTCTTGTTTCACCAAATGTGTCTGTTCCTATTTACCTAAACAGTATGTGGAAAAGTTCTGTTGTTCCACTGCTGGAGAAGGGCTCTCTCAATTCAGAAAAAAATGATTAGAAACCTATATATATAAAGCGCATACGTGAAGATTTTGTACAGCAGCCTGACATGGCTATTGAACTTGCGGTTTCACATTTTAACTAAATACTAGTGGCTAGTTTTTTCTGCTTACCACATTAATCATATTTCAGATATCGAAGTTAAGAAAAATTGTATGGCTTCTGTTTCCTGGAATGATGTGCCCCTTCGGCTAAAGCACTATTCATGTCCATAATTGATTCAGTGACTTTCTCACTAAATTCAACAGAATATTCACCATCAGTATGCACAAGTTTTTTACGATGGCCTTTTTTATATTTAGATTTACTGTGGCCTATAAGGAAACGTGTTGTCATGCTTAGTTGTTTTTTGTTCTACATGTGGGAATTTTCATTCCCAAGGCTAGTAGCAGATCATTTTTCTACTATTCTTCTGAGGAGCCCTCT
>NDFG01000141.1:1889148-1917896 GCA_002167245.1 Sporophila hypoxantha
CGCGCGTAGAATTCCTCACAATCGTGACTCCCCCTTGACTCTCCCGCTCCTGTCTTATATACTTGATCGGCACGATTGAACACCTCTAATTAACGCGCTGCCGCTGTATCACATCAGAGCATAAGCCAATCCCAGCACCCCACACACAATCCCTTGCAGCACCCAGAGCAATCCCTGCGTTGCACCCCCAGAGCGAATCCCTCTGTTTGCACCCACGAGCAATCCCTGCACCCCACAGCAATCCCCATAGCTAGCACCCCCACGAGCAATCCCTGCCCACCCCCAGCACCATCAGATGGCTATCCCCATGCACCCGAGGCAAATCCCTTCCGCAAGAAGCACCGGACCTCCAGAGCATCCCTGCTCAGCACCCAGGAGAGAAGGGATGGACTCCTTCTACTCCCTGCAAGCACCCAAGAAGCAATCGCGCCCCTGCACCCCAGAGCAAAGATTCCCCTCGACCCCACAGCAATCCTGCGACCCACACCAATCCCTGACCCACAGCATCCCTGCCAGCACCCACAAGCCAATCAGCCTCCCCTGCAGCCCCAGCACCCGAGCCAATCCCCTTGCACGCCATAGCATATCCATGGCTCTTGACAGCACCCCAAGCAATCCCTGCACCCCAACAGTCGAGCAACCCGCTCCCTGCACCCAGCAATCCCTGCGCACCCAGAAGCAATCTGCCTGCACCCACGCAATTCCCTGGCCGAGCAATCCGCACAAGGCAAACCTGCACACCATCCTGCACCCACAGCAATCCCTTCACACCAATGCAATCTAGACCAGAGCCAATCCCTGCAAACCAGAGCCAATCCTGCAGCACCCAGAGCAATCCCTGAGGGACTCTGCACCCACAGGCAATCCCTGCTGCACCCAGAGCAACCTGCCCCAGGGCCTCCCCCACAGACATCCCGTGCACCCCAGCAAATCAGCCTTGCACTCAGAGCCAATCCCGCTGCACCCATGAATTCTGGCACCCCCAGCATCGCCAATCTAGCATCCCTGCAGCACCCAGAGCAATACCCTGCACCCAATGAGCAATCACTGCTTCACCCAGAAGCAATCCCTTGCCAGCACCCAGAAGCGCAAATCCCTGCAGCACCCACAGCAATCCCTGCTGCACCCAGAGCAATCCCTGCAGCACCCACAGCAATCCCTGCACCCAGCACAATCCCTTCTCCTCCTGCAGCACAGGCCCCCGTGTGGGCTCTGCTGTTCCTGGGGCACAGGGACACGGCCATGGAGCCCTGCTGGACCCAGCTCTGCTGTGGGGACACAGGACAGGGACCAGGGCACGTGGGACCTGAGGGTGGTGGCCTTGGTCATGGCCAGGCTTTGAGGGTGTTCAGAAGTGCCACTGGCCCATGGAACCACAGGATTGTTGTGGTTGGGAAAGTCCTGAGATCATCAAGTCCAAGTGTCCCTCAGCACTGCCAAGGCCACCACTGCCCTGTGTCCCCAAGTGCCACATCCACAGGGCTTTTAAATCCCTCCAGGGATGGTGAATCCACCACTGCCCTGGGCAGCTGTGCCAGTGCCTGACTGCCCTTTCCATGAAGGAATTTCCCCAATATCCAACCTAAACCTCCCCTGGCCCAGCTTGAGGCCATTTTGTCCTTTCCCTGTTCCCTGGGAGCAGAGCCTCACCCCCTCCTGGCCATCCCCTCCTGTCAGGAGCTGTGCAGAGCCACAAGGTTCCCCCTGAGCCTCCTTTGCTCCAGGCTGAGCCCCTTCCCAGCTCCCTCAGCCCCTCCTGGTGCTCCAGCCCCTTCCCAGCTCTGTTCCCTGCCCTGGATCCCCTCCTGCCCCTCCAGCCCCTCCAGGCCATGAGTGGCCCAGCCCTGTCCCCAGCACTGYAGGTTTGTCACCGTGCTCAGCCTCCCCAGCTGGGTGGAAAGGCTGGGACTGGGCTGGGCTCAGCTCTGGAGCTGTTCTGGAGGATGCAGAGACCTTCAGAGCTGTAGGACTTTTCTGGAGCAGTTTTGAAAAGGCTGGAGAGGTTTTAGGCTGTTCAGAGCCCTTTTCAGAGGAGGTGCAGAAGAGCTGGAGTGCTTTGGAGCAGCTCTGATTATTTTTTTGAGTTTTGGAGTTGTTTTAGGGGTGCCTGTGGCCCTCTGATGTCATTCAGAGYGGGTTTAGGGTAGTTGCAAACTGAGTTTAGAGATATTGTTAAACATMTTAACCCTTTTGAGAGGCACATGAAGGTCCAGAGGGGTTTCAAGGGCCTTTTGGAGGCTGTTGGGGCACTCCAGGAGWTTCACAGCTGCACAGAGGAGGCTTGGAGAGCTTCAGAGCTGCCAGGAGACCTTTTCTATGATCCGTTTTGAGCTATTTCAAGGAGTTTTAGAAGAGTTTGGAGAGCTTCAAGTGCTACTTCGAGGCAGTTTGGGCATCTTGGTGCCTTTCAGGGCTGGTTGGAGGGGCACGAGAGCTGCTTGAGCTGTTCAAGTGGCTCAGCAATGGCCAGAGCTCCGTCCTTCCAGAGCCTGAGCTGCTSAAAGGAGATTTACAGCTCCTTGAAGCAGCCCAGCAGCACAGAAATCCCCCCAGAGCTATTTACCTACCCCATTTCTAGAGCAGCTTCGAGATGTTGGGATTGAGATTTCAGAGGAATTTTTAAAAGGAAGTTTCAGAGATGTTTAGGGAAATCTTTGGTGCACTCTAGATCTGCTTGGAGGSTGCAGAGCAGTTGGGAATGCTACAGAGGTGATTTGCAGATGCTCAGGGATGCTCTGGAGGTGCTCAGAGATGGTTTAGGGCAGCTCAGGGATGGTTTAGGCAGCTCAGGGGTGCTTTAGGCAGCTCAGGGATCGTTTAGGCAGCTCAGGGGTGCTTTAGGGCAGCTCAGGGGTGCTTTAGGCAGCTCAGGGGTGCTTTAGGGCAGCTCCAGGATGTTTCAGAGGTGCTCAGGGATGCTTAGGGTTAGTTCAGGGATGGTTTAGAGCAGCTCAGGGACACTTTGGAGCATGGCAGGGATGTTTTGGAGGAGCTCTGGGATGGTTTTGGGCAGCTCAGGGATGTTTTGGAGGAGCTCTGGGATGTTTCATCATGCAGCTCAGGGACTGATGTTTGGAGGAGCATCCTGGAATGTTTTGGAGGAGCTCTGGGATGTTTATTGCAGCTCAGGGATCGTTTTATATGCAGCTGCAGGGATGGTTTTGGAGAGCTCTGGGATTGTTTTGGAGCTGATGCTTGGATGCTTTTTGAGCAGCTCAGGGAGCCTTTTTGATGCAGCTCAGGGATGTTTTAGAGCATGTAGGGATTATTTGGAGCATGTCAGGGATGTTTTTGGAGGAGCTCTGGGGGATGATTTTTTTGGAGCCTCAGTGCTGCCCTGAGCAGTCTGAAGCAATCTGGGGGGTTTCAGAGCTCTCAGGGTGTGTCAGAGCCTTTCCCAGGTCTTTGCTGCAGCTCCAGGGCTGCCCGGAGCAGTTCAGAGGAACAGTCTGGAGCCATCCGGAGGCACGGCGGGAGCTGGGAGGGGATTTTGCACGTTCGGGCCCTTTGGGGCGGCTTAAAGGGGTGGGGAGGGGTGGAGGAGGCTTAGAGGGGTGGGGAGCAGCTTAGCAGGGAGGTGAGGGCGTTTAAGGGATTTTTGGAGCCGTTCAGAAGAGCCGAATGCTCCGAGGGGGCTCTCCCGGAGCGGAGGGAAGGGAAAGCTCCGAGTTCCTGCGGGAGGGGAGGGACCCACGAGCCCCTGTCCCAGCCTGCCCGTCCTGGGCAGCAGGAGCYGCTCCGAGGGTCCCGCCTGGATCCTCCAGGAAGGTGAAGGGGGAATTCCCCCATTCCCACCCACACAGCTTGGCTGGCTGGGGAGATTTTGGCTCCCTCCGACCTCGATCCCTTTGGAATCAGCAGGGTCCAGCCTTCCTCATCCTCATCCTCCCAAAATCAGGGCATTCCAGCCGGCTCCAGCCTCCCTCATCCTGATCCTGACCCTGATCCTGATGCTCCCAAAATCATGGCTTTCCAGCCACGTCCAGCCTCACTCATCCTCATCCTCATCCTCATCCTCATCCTCATCCTCATCCTCATCCTCCTCCTCCCAAAACCAGGGCACTCCTTGGTGCAGGAGCATTTCCACTCGATCCAGCCCCACTGGAGATCCAGCACTTGGATATTTGGGATGCTCCAATCCAGCACTGGGATCCTCAGGATGCTCCAATCCACCTCTGTGGAAAAACAGGCTCTGGGCAGGAATAGTAACAGCTTTTAATCCGACAAGAATTGATACATCAGTTAAGACAATACCGTTTTTGCCTCTTTTTGGGGGGACTTCCTTCACATACCGGTCGGGAAAGAGGAACATTTTCAGGATGTACAGTTTTTGTCTTGTTTTTGTGTTTTTCTCTCTCCATAGGGACCTTAAAGCATGGTGAATGTGCAAGTCAGTGCTTTTTGTTTGCTTAAAACTTTTTTTTCCCGGTGCTTATTTACAGTTACAGTACCTCTGTGAGAGCGACAGGAAAAAACAAACGATTGTTTGAGACCTGGGGGATCCAGGATCCCAAGTCGAGAAAGGCAGATCTCCAATATTTATATATTTATACATATATATATATATATATATGCTTTTGTGTATACACAGATACATTTCTCTCTTCTTTTAAAGTATTAAAAAAATGGATCAACCTTCATTCTATAAAAATACCTACTCTACAAGATAGAAAAATTTTCCCTCTCCAAGTATACACTGATTTACACCCAAAGCTTCTCTGGAAATGTACATTACGTGGCTTCTTCCCGCGGCCTCGGGGCAGGGAGGGGGCAGGGAGGGAGGGCTGGGGCGGTGCAGGAGCTGCCCCGGGCTTGGGGCTCAGCCCGACCCCGCTGCCCTGCACGGGATCAGCCCCAGAGGTGCTGTGGCCGTGGCTCGGCCGCTGTCCCCGGGGATGGGGTGGTGACAGTGTCCCCCTGCACTGGGTCACCCCGAGGGCTGGAGGGGGCTCGGGGCGAGCAGGCACCCCCGGGATTGCTGTGGCTTCTGCTTCCAGGCCGTCCTGGCATTGCCAAGACCTGACGAGCAGGAAGAGGAGCGGCGGGCAGGAAGATTGCGCTGGGAGCCCCGAGGAGCAGGGGGGGACAGCGGCCACCGCCGGGGTCACGCTGRGCCACGGCCGCTGGTGCCAGCAGGCCCAGGGCTGTCGGATGTAAACATGGCTTTTGTTTCCKGGGAGCTGCTGGTGTTCTCCAGCTCCCCTCCCCGTCGGCACAGAGATTCCAGCCCCGGCCGGTGCCAGGGATGAGAGGGATGAGGAACGAGGGGGCTCCTCCAGCCCCTGCCAGCCCAGGGAACAGGGGGAAAGGCAGCCGGAGCAGGCTCTCCCTCCAGGGCTGCAGCTATCACCAGCAGAGCCCTGCTCCGGCTGGCAATGGCACAGGCCACTGTCCCCAGGCTTCGGGAGGCGAGCTGGGGACCTCGGGGCTCCACTGCAGCTCCCAAAGCGCTGCGTGTCCCACCCAGGACCGGCCTCCAGCGCGGGGTGAGGCGCTGCAGCCTTGCCCCGGCGCCAGACAGAGCCTGTCCCCGGCTGGGGACGAGTGGCAGCTCCTCCCGGAGCCACCTCAGCGGCAGAGCCCGGCAGCAGCAGGAGGGAGGAGGAGGGAGCGGAGCCGGGATGCCGAGACGTGCCGACAGTACTGAGCCACGGACAGCAAAAATAAATAAGGTGGCAGGTGACCGAGTGTGCTCACGCCCTGTCCCCAYGAGCCCCGGGCTGCCCCCGCAGCCACCGAGGGCTCTGCACGCAGCCGGAGCACGGGGCAAGGATGGGCTGAGCCAGCTGGATGAGGCCATTTGCATTAAGTTAATTAAAAAAAAAAAACCAAAACCCCAAACCAAAAGCAAACCCCAGCCCTGTGCGAGTCCGGGAGGCGCTGCCCTGGCTCCGCCCGGTGGGTGTGTCAGGGACACTTTGGCACAGCTCGGGCCGGGCAGGGCAGCGGGGCAAAGTCAGCGCTGTCGCTTCCATCGCGATGTCCCTCGGAGGGGCGGTGCCTGTCGGGACAGTCCCCAGCGCCACAGGCAGTGTCCCTTTCCTGAGCTCCTTCTCCAGGTTCCCTTTCACCCCTCCACAGCCAGGAGGGCTTCAAAATAACGGAGTCAGACAGCAAAGCCTGGCTGCTGCTTTTCCTTTTCCCTGGTCCGTGGCTCAGTCACTCCCCGACCTGAGGCTTCCTTGTGCCTTCATCAAGTGCAAAGACGTTTGGAGTCCCTCCTCATCCTCTCAGAGCACCAAATCCTCCCGGCTGCATTACTTGACCTCCAGGATGGAGGGGTTGGTCTCCATGATGGCCACGATGATCCTGTCGATGTAATCCTGCAGGCGGAAGTTGATCTCCTCTTGCTTCTGGATTGCTTCCATGAGCTGCAGCAGAGGGACAGGAGGGAGAGGTCACTGCCTGACACTGCCCAGGGCTTCCCGTGGCTCTGTGCACCCATGGCTGACTCCCTGGCTGGGACATTGCTGACCCTGTTTAAATGGCCAGGGAAAAACTGGTTCTGCCCACTCCTGTTCTTCCTCGAGCTCTCAGCTTGATGGAGAGAGCTGCCCTGCAGAMAGCAGGGAGCATCACATCCCCATTGGATTCCCAAAATATCCAGGTGTGTTTCCCCACTTCCTGACGTGTTAAAGATTTAATTCCAGTGTTTGTGCAGGCTCAGCCKCCCSTGGTTGGTGCTCAGGGAGAACACATGCTGSAGGAGCTYGGATCTCCAGGGGGAATGTTCTGGCTCCCAGGGGTTTAAAGACAGCTCCAGACTGATGGACARAGCCCGTGGTGGCTGCTCTGCCCTGGAAGGGGAAGGCTGTCCCAGGGCAGGCAAAGCAGAGCTGCCAGAATCAGCAAATGGGCAGGGAGCAGCTCCCCTGTTCCCAGCAGGGAGGGCTGGCAGGCAGGGTAAGTCCTGAGAGCTCTGCAGATAATTGTGTGGGGATTTCTCTGCTCTTGCCAGCTTTCAGGGGAATTTTGAGTATGGGCTGGGGCACAGACAGGGCACATCCACTCCTCCCAGGCCATGCCAGGTGGAGGCACCCAGGAAGGTGCAGTGTGAGCTCCTCAGGGCACGTACCTCATCTCTGGAGACAGAGCTGATCTCCGCTGCCAGGGACTCGGAGAAGGAGGCTGAGAACAGGTTCTTGGCTCCCTGGATGCTCAGGTTGATGATCTGCCCATTGAGCTCATCGTTCTGCTCCTTCAGGTTCCTGTTATCCTGTTCACACACACAAACCACACGCTGCTGGAGCAGCTGGTGCTCAGAGCTGATCCAGACCAGCCAAGGCAGACAGGGGCTTTCACCCTAACACAGCTCACACAGGGCTGGGAACAGCACATGGGCTGCTGCCTCCACCTCAGCAGAGCCTGGAGAACCTCTGGAAGCATGAGACACACTGGGAAGATCCAGGGGACACAGCAGAGAGAGAAGGGCTCCTGCTGTCRCTGAGAAAGCACCAACCTCCCTCTCCCAGGACAGGAAAGCAAGACAGCACTGGGCTCCTGGATCCCCTCCATCCCCTGGGAGAGAGCCCCTGGCCCTGCTGGTCCTCCCTTGGCATCAGGGAATCATTTCCCTGCCAGCCKAGCCCTCCTCACCTGCTTGAGCTGCTTGATCTCCTGCTCCAGCTCAGTCTCCCGTGTCCTGCTGTTGTACTCCTGCAGCCCCATGCTGCTGCTCCGGCCCCGGCGCTGCTCTGCCTCCAGCTTGAAGAGCTGCAGGTGCTCCAGCTGCTTCCTGAGGTCCTCAATGAGCTGCAGGGCAAGGCAAGGGGGCAGCTGAGTGCCACAGGCCTGGCAGATCCAGCAGCACCCTCTGGGTGTGGCTGCTGCGGGAGCAGCTCATGGATCGCTGCAGCAGGATTGCTGGCCACAGCAGMGGCTGCCCCTGGATCCCTGGAAGTGTCCAAGGCCAGSCTGGATGGAGCTTGGAGCAYRCTGGGACAGTGGGAGCTGTCCCTGTCCTTGGCAYGGGGTGGAACAAGGTGAACTTTGAGGTCCTTCTCAACCCAAACCATTCCATGATTGAATGCCTTTCTGGGGGGCACTTGGTTTCCTCTTCCTCCCTGACACCCCCAGCAAGCAGGAGATGGGGAGCTACTGAAATCCATGAACACAGCCCTGCAAGGACCTTGTTGGAGGGCCTGCAGCAGCACAGACCCCCCAGCAATGTGGGTCCCTCCCCAGCCAGCTCCTTCTGCTGCAGGGTTGGGTCCCCTCAGTGACACCACGGTGACAACTAATTCCACCTTGGGCCAGAGCTCCTTTCCTGCCACCACAGCCAGCCCTGCTTGGGCCCCCAGCTGCAATCAGCAGGCACAGCTGATGGGAGCACTGGGAGGGTGTGATCCAGCCCCAGGCACTCAGTTCTAACCCCTCTGCTCCTGCCTGCTGGCTCCAGGTGCTCTTTCCAGGCAGGAAGGGAAGMGGCCAGGGTGGCACAGCCCCTGCAGGGACAATGCTGGATGAATTCCAGAGCAGCACAAGTGACTGAGGTGCTGCAGCTCAGCTCCTGAACCCCTTCCCACTGCCCTGGCAGCACTCCCTGCTCCAGGCACCCATTTCTGGAGAGGCTGCCAAGGCCAGATTCCCACATTTTGGGGCCAGGGCTGTGGCAGGCCCAGACTCCACTCACCTCCTGCGTCGACTCCTTCTCCTTCTGGAACTGGTGRCTCTCCTGACTCAGCTTGTCCCCCATCTTCCTCTTTTTCTCCTGCTCCTCTGTGAGCTGCACAGTGAGGTCCTCAATCTCATCCAGCAGCTTCTGCTTCTCCTGCAAGGACACCAACAGCCCAGTGAGAGGCCCTGGGGCCCAGCTGGGTGCTGGCTCTGCAGGGAATGCTCCTCTCCTGAGGCACCAGGAGGCTCTGCCTGCTGGGATTCATCTGCTCAGAGCCTGGCAGCACTGAGGGAGGCACTCAGGGATGGCTCCAGAGTGAATCCACATGAATATCCACCCTTGTGCTGTTTTCTGGGAAGCATGATGCTGGTGTGGGATGGGCTGGGGCCAGCACGGGGCTCCAGGCCAAGGAGAGACATTAAATCATAAAGCTCCTTATGTCTGGATTTCAGAAAAGTCCTGAATCTGAGATCTTTACCTCCCTCTTGGTTTCAGACATGAAAGGTTTGAATTGAGGGCTGATCCAAGAAGGAATAGACCAGTTCAAGCTGGGATGTAAAACACACAGGCCAGCTCTGTTCCCTTCTCCTCCCCAAAGCCTTGGCAGAATGTTTGGGATGCAGGTGAAGATGCCAACAGCCCCTAGAGCAGCACCTTCTGCCTGTCACCAGCTTTTCCTGCTTCTCACTCCACCCCACCATCAYGGATTCTGGAGGTGCACAAGGAGCTGGGAGGGGACACAGCTGGGACAGCTGATCCCAAAACTCAAAATGGATTTTTAATACTAAATGACAACATGTTCATCAATATAAACTGGGGGAAGAATGAGAYAAAGGGGTGCTTGGAGTGATGGCATTTGTCTTCCCAAGTCACCATTAGGCTCCCTGCTTGATGATGGAGCTCTGCTTTCCAGGAGATGCRTGAACACCTGTCTGCCTTGGGAAGCAGTGATTAACTCCTTATTTTGCCTTGCTTCTGTGGGCAGCTTTTGCTTTACTTAATAAACTGTCTTTTCCCTCAASCCACAAGTTTTACCATTGTRGCCCTTCCAAATTTCCCTGGGCTCACAGCTTCCAGTCCCATGGGAAAGGTTTTGGCTCTCAGAACTCCACAAATGGCACAGAACCCATGCAGTGCTGGGGATGGATGGCCCATGGCACACAGGGCTGAGGAGCAGCTCCAAGGGGGAGCTCCAGATGCTGGCTCAGTGTTGGAACCCTGGCTGCTGGGAATTTCAGATCTTCTGTGCTGCCAGGCACTGACCCCCAGGAGAACACTGCATTGACCTGAGGCTGTGGAGAAGCTTCCAGAATGGAATGACAGAACTGGGATTGTGGGTGTGGAGCTTGAACAGAAGTGTGTAATATCACAGGGTGGGAAACTCAGAGTTTAAGGGTTTAGAATATAGCAATAGATACAAAGCAAGATGGAGGGTTTAGGGCAGAGGCTGCTCCTTTTTCACCTTCTCCTCCATGGGTTTGGGTGGTTTTGTGTAATTGGATAAAAAAGTCTGCATTTCAGGCCATGGGTGATTGGTTATTGGGTTAAAAGTAAAAATAATTTAGGTGTCATTTCTTAATTGGACAGTTTTTCCTTAAAAGGCCTTGTAGAGAGAGAGAGAGAGAGATGGGGCTCCATTTTTAGTTTGTTGGAGTGAAATGCTGCAGAATTCAGGGTATTGTGAGACTGTGACAGAGATAAGAACTAATAAACATCTGAGTCCCAACAAGAAATATCTTCTTGTGATTTAATCCTGGCCCTGGCAGAAAAGAAGCAAAGACTCCACAGCTCCACAGGACACAGGGGGTGTCCTGCTCCATGGAGCAGCACCAWGCAGGAAAGGCAACACTGACAACAAAATCCTGATTTTTGGGCACTGGACAGGAGAGCAGCTCATCAGCCAGGCTTCTCCTGGGCAGGGAGGGGCAGTGAGTGCAGCTCTTGCTCCTCCTTCACCCATTCACTGTGGAGGGAAGGAGAATGGCTCTGCATGGATCAAAACCAACTTCCCATGGCTGGGAATTTATCCTCAGAGCCACTGGGGATTTTCCTGCCCCCAGCCTCAGCTGTGCTKKCAAGGCCCTGGCAGATGAAGACCARATCAGGAGGATGGAGCTGCAGAGCTCTCCCGTGGGATTAAACATGGATAAAATGCCTCAGGCCCTTCAGCTGGGAGAGGAAGGTTTGATCTCAGTTCAGTTTTAACCTTAATTCTGCCCCAAGCTTGGCAGAGACAAAATGCAGCCCCTGTTGCAGGTGTCCCACCTGTAACCCASACCATCCCTGAAGGTGAGGCTGCTGCCCATCCCAAGGAGCCTCGGGAAGCCCCAGCCCTGCAGGGCCTTGGATCCTGAGCAGGGTGACAGTGAGAGGGGCTGGGAGGTGACACAGATCTTTGGAAACTCAACTGACAAATCCCAGGACATGGAGATYGAGCATCCCTGCTCCTCCTCCTCCCCTGCACTGGACTGGCCACAGGGATGGGGACAGGGATGGGGACAAGCTTCCACAAGAGGGCACGAGTCCCCTCCTGAGCAGCCACTGCCACAGAGATTTATCAGGGGTTTATTCCCAGCTTCCAGGCTGAACAGGGGGAAACTGCAAGGATAACTGTGTGGGATAGTGTTGTCCAAAGTGGGGTCTGCAGAGACTGGAAAATGGAAGCAACCTGTTTGTTACATTAAATGGATCTCATGTTCATGAAAATTCATCCCAAAGCCAGAATTTCATCCCAAAACCAGGATTTCATCCCAAAGCCAGAATTTCATCCCAAAACCAGGATTCATCCCAAAACCAGGCACCTCTGGCCTCACCTCCTCAAGCCTCTCGATGTTGGCTCTCAGGCAGGGGACACAGGACCTCAGCTCGCTGTTCTCATCATCCAGCTGCTGCAGCCTGCAGAGGGAACGGGTGTGAGACTCATCCCAGCATCCCACACAGGGGAGAAAACATCCCCAGGAATATGAAACCAAAGGGAAACCAGCAGGGATTCATCTGTTCAAGGCAAACCCTGAGATATTTCTGCTGGCAGGGGAAAGAGAGGGGCATCTACACAACCCTGACATCCATCAGTTCCAGTGCTATTCCTTGTTCCAAGGGTTTTTCTGTCCCTGGACAAGCCTCAGCAGCAGAYACAACAGAGCAGGGGGTCAGGGAGGGCTTTGGGTTTGTATTCCCAGGGAAAACCCCACTGGCCTTCACCTTCCATGGACTGCATGGGATGAACAACAGCAAAACACTCTGGGGAAGCTGGAAAAACCCTGTCAAATAACTGACACCTCTCCCACCCCACTTCTTCCTTTGGAATCCACCAGGCAGCACAAAGCACCCTGGCTGGGACACTCTGCCTCTTTCCCAGGTATTTGCCTGTTTCCATCAAGGTGGAAAACATCTGGGCATCAAAAGTACCCCAAGGAGTCATTTATGGGAAGAAGCATTAACAAATCTCCTCTTCATCCCCTCACTGCAGGGCAGGCACGTGGATAAAGGGTGGGAGCTAAACTTAAAAAGCATCAGAGCAGCTCAAATAAAAAATCCAAGATTAGGTCTGTGGGCCAAAGGTGGAAATAWCCAAAACTCAGGGTTTGTGGTGATTTTAGTCACACCTTGAACCAATCAAACTCCRCAAGGCTGCCTGGGCACAGATTCTGGGTGGCACCAGGAGAGCTGCRCCCCCAGCCCCACCTGGCCTGCAGGTTCTCGATCTCAATGCTCTTCTCCCTCTCCATTTTGCTGAGCAGCTCCCTCTGCTTCTTGATCTCCTCCAGCAGGGTCTGGTCAGCCCTCAGCTCCTGCTCCTTCAGCTGCTCCTCGAGCGCGTTTGCTCTGCAGAGAGGACAAAGAGGGGATTAAYCTGTCCTGAGGAGCAGCTGCCATCCCAAGGCAGGGACCAGACCCTCCTCCCAGCCCCTTTCCCACCCCTCAGGTGAGCTGGCAGAAGCAGATGGTAAAACAGAGCAASCTTCCAGGGAAAACCCACCAATGACCATCTCAACCAGCTTCACTGCATCCCAGCAGATGCAGCAGGAGAAGCAGCACCTCTTCCATCACAGGTTTCCCAAGTCAGGTTCCTTAAGGAACACAAGCATGCTATTCAATTTCCAGCCTGGGGAAGAAGTCTATTTTTAATTCTTTTTAAATGTCTTCTATGCATTAGAATTATTTCCAAGTGCAGCCACACACATACACATCTCTTCATGGGAATCTCAGAYTCACTGAGGTTGCAAAAGACCTTTAAGAGCTTCTAAGCCAAACACAAATCCCAGGGTTTGTGGTTSCACCTGCAGTAGCCATGGCAGAGAAATCCTCCTTCAGCTGTTTCCAACAGCAAGTGGTCTCATTGCTCAGAGAAAAGGCAACAGCCTCAATCCTTCTTTTCACTCTCTTGTGATCCCAACAAAAACCAGGGGATCTGCAGGTCACCCTTCCCRGTGTGTCAGCAGAACTGCAGATCACAGAATCCCAGAAGGGTTTGGTCTGGGAGGGACCTTAAAGCCCATCCAGTGCCACCCCTGCCATGGCAGGGACACCTCCCACTGTCCCAGGCTGCTCCCCTGCCCATCCTGCCTTGGGCACTGCCAGGGATCCAGGGGCAGCCACAGCTGCTCTGGGCACCCTGTGCCAGGGCCTGCCCACCCTGCCAAGGAACAATTCCTAATTCCCAATATCCCATGCATCCCTGCCCTCTGGCACTGGGAGCCATTCCCTGTGTCCTGTCCCTCCATCCCTTGTCCCCAGTCCCTCTGCAGCTCTCCTGGAGCCCCTTCAGGCCCTGGCAGGGGCTCTGAGGTGTCCCTGGAGCCTTCTCCTCTCCAGGTGAGCACCCCCAGCTCTCCCAGCCTGGCTCTACTACCCCAGGTTGCTCCAAGCCCTGTGCAACCTGGCCATGAGCAGGGAAGGGGCTGGGAGCTGGAATTTCTGCAGTGGCTTTGCCCAGGAGAAGGCTTTGCCCAGGAGAAGGCTTTMCCCAGCTGATCCCACCCTCCCCAGCACCCAGCTCACCCAGAGCCAGCTGACACTTCCAGGCCAAGCTGCTGAAGTGAAAACATTTCCCTCACTCCCAAGTTTATCAGGGCTTAGGGAAACCTTTGTTTGAGTGGCTCAGTTCCCTGACACGACTGTTACTTAACAGAATTACAGCCCTATAGATAAACTGTGCTGGGTTTATCTGCCCAGGGTAKAGCTATGCTGGGAGACAGGAGCCTGGCAGATTAGCACACACAGGGATTACATCATGTGGGATCCAAAGGGCTGCACCCCGGCCTGGATCCAGCAGGAGGCAAGCCTTGGAGCTCCAGYGACCATTTGGAAGGGGCATGTGGGGCAGGAAAATATATTAAACATAAATATGATATGATAGAAATATAGCCATGATATAAATATAACCATGATATAACTACAACCATGATGCAACTATAACCATGATATAAATATAAAATTATAAAATTATAAAATTATAAAATTATAAATTATAAATATAAATAATTATAAATATAAGTGTTTTTTAAAAAGTTCCAGAGTTCCAGAGACCTTTTGGGAAGGACACATGGAGCAGGGAAGCACATTAAAAAAAAKCAAAAAAAAKCAAACCAAAAGACAAACAACAATAACAACAAGAAATCATCCTGAGTAGGGAAGGGAGCCACAAGGATCATGGATTCCAACTCCTGGCCCTGCACAGACACCCCAACAATCCCACCCTGSGCATCCCTGAGAGCATTGTCCAAGCACRCCTGGAGCTCTGGCAGTCTCAGGGCRGTGCCCATTCCCTGGGGAGCCTGGGCAGTGCCCAGCACCCTCTGGGGGAAGAACTTTTCCCTGATCTCCACRCTGACTCCCCCTGGCACAGCTCCAGCAATTAAAAGCCACATGTAAAAATCACCAAAAGCCAAGTCCTGGAGCTCCAGAGAACTTAAGCCCATAAAATATAAATTCTCCACGTCACTGTGTCCTGTTCCCAGCTGGGATGGAGTCAATATCCCTGGAAAGGGCTGTGGTTTGGGTTTGGGAAGGGAGCTGAAGCAGGAGGAGGGGGAAGGCCCCCAGTGAGGCTCTCACCTGTGCACCAGCTGCAGGTTCTCCTGCCGGAGGCGGCTGTGCTGCTCCCCGTTGGCAGCCGTGTCCTTCTCCAGCTCCGTCACCCGCTTCTCCAGGAACACCACCTGCCAGCAGGGACAGGGATCAGCCTCTGGCAGCCCCCACAGCATCCCCAAACAAGCAGGGTTCCCACTGGAATTGGGCAGTCGTGRCTTGATTCAAAGCATCCCTTTAAAACATCCTGGTTTCCCAGGTTCTGATGGTTCCCATGTACCAGTTTGGGTCAAACACGTCACTCTTTCCTTTCTTCAACCCCTTCCTGATGGCATCCTAAACGGAGTCTGGAGGGGAAGATCCTGGTGGATCCCCAGAGTTCCATGTGCAGCCCTGAGGCTGGATAACTCCCCACTGCCTGGAACAGGATGGAAACCCTGAATTTACAGATGGAGGGATCAATGCCAGCTAGTGGGGAAGGACCTGAGGTGAGGATTTTCTCCCTGTACCTCTACAGGGTTTATTCCAGCTGTATTTGCATTTAATTCACTCAAATTCCATATAAAACAATCCTAGGGGAGAAGAAATGAGGATCATGTCCAGAAAAGCCAAACCCTGGCTCTGGGAGAAGGGCAGGAGACATGGSAGTATTAAAGAGGCCATGCAGACACACAAGGCTTTTCCCAGAAGTGCCTTTTCCATCAAAGGTTTCCCAAGTCAAATGCCTTAAGGAACCCAACTATTTGATTTAACTTCCCCTTGGGAAAAAATGTTGATTTTTATTTCTTTTTTAAAGGTTTTCCCTGCATTATAATTATTTCTGAATGCAGCTACACATATTCACATTTCTCTTTCAACCAAGCTCCTCAGGACATTCATATTCCAGAGCTAAAAGGCCATTTCCAAGGAGTTTCAGGATTTCAGTAGACATCTGCACAATCCTAGCTTCTTTCCCATAGCTTCTTTTCCCTGTTAACTAGGAACACTCAAACAAAATCTTTCCTGTGCTCCCATCTTATCCTACAACTCTTTTCTRGTAATASCCCAGGAAAACCCATCAGCATCAGCACAAAATCAACTCTACCCTGACAGCACGAGCAGAGTGTGACAGCACGAGCAGAGTGTGCCAAGGAGAGGAAGTTTCTGTTTCACATTGGGTGGGTTGCCTCTGAAAAGCAGAACCTGAGAACATCTTCTTGTGTGAAGGAGAAGTGAAAATGCTGCCTGTGAACAGCCCATTCCTCCTCCCAGCACTCTGGGGGAAGCCACTGCCCCTGGAGAAGATCCAGTGTCACCTCCTGACCCTGCACAGCACCTGCAGTGCTGCTCTGCTCCTCCATCCCCSCCATGGGGAGGGCTCATCTGAAGGGAGGAGCCTCAGCCTGATCCTGCCTGGGAACACTGGAGCACCGCAGGGTACCACAGACCTTGCCCTAGAACCCCTTCCTCTCAACATCTCAGCAAAGCTCAGGGCACCAGCACAGCACCAGCAGGATCCYGGAGGGAGGAGGCCCCACCTTGTCGGTGATGTCCTCGTCGGTGCACTCCAGGCTCTCCCGGTAGGACTCCTCCATCACCCCCACGGCCAGCGAGCTCGTTTGGTGCAGCTGCCTGAAACAGAGACAAACCACCCCGACCCACAGCAGCAGCGGCATCAGCCCCAGCACCGGCACCATGGCGACACCAGGTGACAGCGGCCGCCCCGCCGCCACCTCCCGCCCTCCTCAGCCTCTCCAGAGGATCTGCTCTCCGAGTGCTGGCTGTCCCCTCACCACGGAGCTGGCCCGGGAAATCCAGCGCTCCAACGTGGACACGCTGCCGGGACTTCACACCGGGATCATTGCTCTTTGGAATGGGGAGAGATAAGAGCTCCCTCTTCCCACTTTCTTTCTTTAGCCCAGTCCCAAGGCCGTGGATTATCCAGCAAAGGCCAGAGTACTCCCAGGGCTGATAAGGCTGGGAAGAAGTGGGGTGTAAGGGGAGGGACAGGGGGCAAACCCCCCTGAGGCTGCTGTGACCCCCCCAGCCCCAGTTATGAGCTAATCATTAACGAGCGCCTCGTGAACAGCGTGTCCCAGACTTTGGTGACAAACTAAAGGAACCTGACGGAGGGGCTGCTTGAGGTCTCCAGCTTTGTGACAAGAGTAAGGAAACAACCCCTTCCCAGGTGCCCTTTAGGCAAACGGGGACCCTGGTGGGTGTCAGTGTCCCAGCTTTGTGACAAGCTAAAGGACACCCTGTGAGAGGGGTGCTCAGTGTCCCCCTTTGTGACAAGCTAAAGGACACCCTGAGAGGGGCTGCTTGGTGCCCCAGCTTTGTGACAACTAAAGACACCCTGAGGAGGGCTGCTTGGTGTCCCAGCTTTGTGACAAACTAAAGGACTCCTGAGAGGGGCTGCTCGGTGTCCCCAGCTTTTGACAAACTAAAGGACCTCCTGGAGAGGGGCTGCTCGGTGTCCCAGGCTTTGTGGACAAACTAAAGACCTCCTGGGAGAGCGGCTGCTCGGTGTGTCCCAGCTTTGTGACAAACTAAAGGACCCTCCTGAAGGAGAGGCTGTCTTGGTGTCCCCAGCTTTGTGACAAGCTAAAGGACACCCTGAGGAGGGTGCTACTCGGGTGTCCCCAGCTTTGTACAAGCTAAAGGACACCCTGAGGAGGGCTGCTCGGTGTCCCAGCTTTATGACAAGCTTAAAGGACACCCTGTAGAGCGGGCTGCTCCCTTGGCATGGCTGCCCTGGAGAGGGGGTGTGTTCCAGCCCTGGCACCCCAGGCAGGAGAAGAACACTCTGCTCTCCMGCTTTGAGCAGAGGATGGATGACAAAACCACGGAGGTCTCTTTAAAACTCTGTTTTTCCCAGGAATTTGTACCATTGGCTCTCAAATTCCTCCCACTGCACAGTGTGTTCATGCCAGGACTCACTAWGCACAACTGGCATTTACCAAGAGACCACAGCCTGATTTTGCATCCTCACCCTCAGTTTATATTTAGATTTTAAAGTCTCAGGCACATTTGTCATTTAAATGGTGCCAAGCACAACAGGGCTTAAGCAGCTGAGATTTCTTGGCACAAGCAGAACCCGGATAAGAAAAAATGAGGAAAGAGCCCTTACCAAAATAAAATCAATTTTCTAAAAGCAAATGTTTTGGGATTATTCACTAATTACAGTATCTGCAACAAAGGATTTGCTTTGGGCTGAGCTTAAGGATCTGGCTGGGCAAAACCCTGTTATCTCCCTCCTTATCACAAACCAAACCTGACTGCTCTTGAATTAACTAATATTTACACAAGCCCACACATCCCTGCCTCAGAAAAGCAAAGGGCCAGGAGGGCTCAATCCCCAATAAGATAGGGTATCTRTGTTCCCAAAAGTTTAACTCAAATCCTCCCAAAATTATCTGTGCTAGGCATGGGACAAAAATGAGTCCTAAAACAGGAAACCTGGGGACAGGCTGCTCCCCTCAGCCCTCCTTCCTGCCAGTGTTTTTAACAAAGCTCTAGAAAGTAAGATGAGTGGAAGTAGGAAATGTAATATCAAGGATCTGCTTCCTTTCCAGGAGGGGAACCGTGCCAGGGGAGATTGCTGAGTGCAGGAAAAACGGAGAAGGGAAAGGTGTGAGAGCACAGCGGGAGGAAGAGGTGCAGGGAAGCTGCTTGGGTCAGCACAGGGAGCAGAGAGTGTCAGGAACAGCAATATTCCCAAACTGAGCTGCCTGTTCCTCCACAGTGTCCCTGTCCTGCTGGGAAACCAGCAAGGAGAAATCCAACAAGTGCAGAGGGAAATCTCCCTCCTGAGCATGGCAGAGGCAGAACAGAGAGGTAAGAGCCAGTTTATCCTTAAAATCAGGATGGCATGGGAATAGGAGAGATGGGGGAGCTAAGAGAGGAAAGGTGAGCACCAGGTGACACTGAGAGGGGAMGGAAGGACCCTCTGCTCCAGAGATCCACAGCWAACTGCCCAYATATATCCAATATATCCAATATCCCTGGGGGGTCACAGTGCCCACACAGAAAAGGTGACTGACATCACACGAGGTGGTTGTGCAGGACAGAAGCACTACAGCATTAAACCTGGGCTTAAACCAGGGCTAAACCAGGGTTAAACATTCAACCAGAGCTACCTGCAGCCCACCCAGGTGTCCCAGAGCCCCTGACTGAGCAGGGGGAGCTGCTCCCACAAAAGCCAAGTGCTGAGGGGGACATGGACTGAAGTAAAACAGGACCAAGAGCTCTCTGAGGCAGCTGGAATTTTTGGGGTGCTGGAGAATCCCTCCAGGTGGGGGTACTGACTGGTCTGGTCCTGCAGAACTCTACAGACATGGTGATACTGGGAGGGATCCCAGGCTGGGATATATCCCAGAGGAATATGTCCTTCTAGGGACTCCTTCCCTCCTCCATGTGCCCCCTGCTATGGCACTGGCAGGACAGAGCATGAGGAAAAGCCCCCCCCCCATTCTTTCCTGGAAGGAATCAGGTTGCCAGCAGCCTCCAGCTGTGTGCCCGAGTGAGAAACCCCCATTCCAGAAAAAAGATCCCAGAATTAAACCCAGTTTTCCCCAGCACTATGGAATATATCCAGAAATACAACTCTCCAAGCTTATTTTGAGTTTTCCTTCCATGGAGCCGGCAGCTCACACYGATCAAGCAAACAACAACAGGAGTATGAGCTTACCTTGCCACCTTCTTGCTGGAAAGTCTTTTATTGGGGCTGCAAAATGAAGAAAAAACAGGAAAGAGTTAGAAAAGCTGACAGTGGAGAGCCAGGGAAACAGGAAACTGCATGGACTCCGGGGCACATCCTCTGCTCTGGCAGGGAGCCCTTGGCATGCACCCCCAAACCCCTGGAAAGGGCAGGAGAGGGGCCACTCCCGTGTAGAACAGCAAGGAATAACAAAGCACATGGAATAATGCTGGAGAAGAGCTCGCTGCCCCCTGCCACGCTCTGCTCTCCTGCTGATCCCTGCCTGAAAACCGATCCCCAAGGAAAGAGCTAAGAATAGCAGGGAGCCTGGGGGGGCTCCAGCCCGGTGCTGATGGCAGACTGAGCCACATGGCCTGCACCCCAGGGCACCCCAGGCCTCCCCTGCCACSCCCAGAGCTCCCCTGCACTGGGGACCACCGGCACATCCATCCTTCTGCCATGATCCCACTGGACCAATCCCTCCTTCTGCCCTTCCACAGCCACCAACCACTGCTGGGCTCTGGATCCCCAGGGAAGTGCTGCCAGCTCCTGGCCCAGAGGCTTCAGGAGCTGCTGGTGGTGRCCCTGTCTGGATTTTGAGCATGGCACTGCTGCAGTGGCTGGGGAGGGGGATGAGCTCTCTTCCCCTTCTCATGGATAACCAACAGGGATCACTCCTTGGATCCATGTCCGAGCCAGCTGCCACCATGCCACAGCGGTCAGGGATCAGTGTCACCGCAGGACGAGCAGCCAAGCGTTGTGTCACTGTGTCCCACCTGCAGGGGACAGGCTGCAGGCTCTTCCTGCTGAGYAAAACCAGCCTTTTCCAGAACCAGCTCCTTGCTGAGATGCTCCTTCCAGTCTTCTGGTCCTGACTGGTGCTGGAGAAGTGGACAGGGCTTGGATCTCACTCCTCGTCTTCCACCCACGCTGGTGTCACAAGATGCCACCGGGCCACACCAAATCCTCACTCAGCAATGGCAGCAGGAACAGCTCCAATCCAAGAAGCAGCAAGTGCATTCCCTGGTGCTTAGCTCAGTTTTAGGAAAAAATAACAAATAAAATCCTCTGGAAGTCCACTCCTGCCTGGAGCTGCAACACAAGTTCTTCGAAGGAGGGATTAAAAATAGCTTAGGACAATTTGCTTTGTAAAGCAACCCCRAAACCTGACTGGGGGCTGTTGTCAGGGTGACCAGCCCTCGGGTCAAAGTGCATCCTCAAATCCCAGACTTCCAGGGAGCACAAGAGCTGCTGCTGGCTGGGCTTCAAGGCTGCTCGGCGCCCAAGGGGAGGAGGTCAGGCCCTGGTGTTTGCCAGGAATTGTAAGGAATGGCCCCAGCACTGGGGGGAAAATATTTTCCTCTGGAAAAATCTCCTGGGGAAGCGATGGCACCTGCAGTGTCCAAAGGCTGAGACACCAGCAAGGGCACTGGAACAAAACAGAGGCACAAAGCACTTCATGCCAAGCTCCTGGAGGAYTCTTCCCTGCTTTCCCAGGCTGTGGGCTCGGCAAGCAGCACCCCAATGCTGGGAGCAAGCTSCCCAGTTTGTTCCAAGGATAAAACACTGTCTGTGTGCCCACAGTTCTTATGAGTGAGGCTGTRCTGGGGTGCTTTGGGCTTCATCCCAGCTGCCAGAATCCCCTGGAGGAGGTGTCTTCAGGCTTGTCCCAGATTTTGGTCCAGCTCCTGCTGCTCCAGGACTTGTCCCCTCTCCGAGGGCCTCACGTCAGTGGTGATGCAGGGAGGAGCAGCAGGTCCTGCATGTCCCACACGCTGCACAGGGCACTTCCCATGCACAGCACACAAACAGGGGGCACTGCCCCTTCCACACGGGCCCTTGGAACATACTCCCAGTAAATGTGTACTTGGGAAGCCCTGAACACAGATGGAGGAATTGCACCTACTCACACAGGGCAAATCAAAGCCTGTGGAATRCCCACCATGACCACGGGACAGAGAAGCTCCACAGGAAATCCCACCCATCACAGGAGGCTCTGAGGTGTTAGTTCAGCTTTGCAGGTAGATGTGGTGGAGAAAACCTGAAATGGAGTGGYGCTTCCAGGGAAAACCAGRYTTCTCCTTAARACCTGCTTAACCTGAYACCCATKACTGACCCTCAAGGCCTCCAACAGCAAAAACAACTACATAGCCAAGAAAAACAAAGGGAGAGACCTTTTCTTCATTAAAAATAATGAAATTCAAACTCCTATTTGTTTTGCAGTTTTTCTCCCATAGATCAGGAGAGCTCCSTGATCACACTGTCCCTGCAAAGGACAYACAGAGACCAAGAACATGACAAAAACCAGGTTTGGATAGCCWCAACAGCCACAAGAAGAAAGATTTATCACCAATGCCACCATCCTTCCACCCAGAGGGCTGCAACCAGCTCTGAAAGAACAAATCAACAGGCAGAAATCCCTCTCCACTTGTCAGACAACACATCCAGCTGCTGCCTGGGAGACCTCCAAAACTCCATTCAAAACCTGCTGTTGTTCCTGGTGTCTGRCACATCTCCCCAGCCCATGGTGACACCGGGGTGGGCAGGCTGTGGGTGAAGCTGGGTGAGACAAGACTTTACTGCTCCTTGTGGAGCAGGTTGATGCCTTCAGGTTGTTCCTGCAGCAGGAGGATGGGCTGTCCCTGCCCTTCCAGGCTGCCCTTGCACACCACTCCCAGTCTTTCCTTGGTGACAGAAACACTGTACACYGCTGTCACCCTGATTTTTTAAGATTTTCTAAGCRTTCTGATGTTGACATTCTTGTAAATGAGCTTTCTCACACACTTTCTGTAAGTAACTTATTGGTTTGCATTCTTTTATAAAAGAAGAAAAATTTGATAGCCTGTTAGTTTGTCCAGTGTCATTGGAGAGGTGGCACTTTCACCCTCCAATCCACTGGCACTTTTGGAAATCTATAAATGCTGGAGGCAGAAAATAAACTTCCCTTTTTTCACCTTGAGAACAGCAGTGTGTGTGCTTGTGTTGTTTCGTGTCCTACAGTGACACACGGCCAGCTCACCGCTCCCGTGGAACCCACCATGCACAGGCATGCACAGGGCAGGGAATGCTCTCCTTGTCTGCCAGCCCCCTGCCTGCACCAAAAGCACCTCCTGCTCACCCTCCATGAGCTCCCCACCTCCTCAAGCACCTGCAGAGGCTCCTGTGGCCGGGTGAAACTCATCCCCTCCCACCAGCACCAGAGAGGGAAAAGCTGTGCCAGACAAGGAGAGCCTCCCCAGGCAGAACATCCTTCCCAGGCTGGGATGGCCATGCACATCCAGTTACCTATTCATTTCAAGATCATTCAGGCGAGCAGAAAGATCCTCGAGGCGGTTGATTTGTTTGTGGCACTGGCTACAGTAAAACTCAAAAGCTTCATCTGCGAGAATGCTGTGCAGTTTGGCAGCGAGGGGATTGGTGCTAGAGAGATCACAAGGGTCATGTCAACAGCACAGAAGGCACAGGGAGCAGCTGCAGCCGTGGCTTCCACAAGCTGAGGGTACCTCAAAGTAGGGGAATTTTTGGTGGGAGGTATGAAATTTGAATTAAAAACTCAGGGCAGGTTGGGTTGCCTCCCACCATGGTTTTCGAAGTCAAATTAAAGCCAATGTGGGGTTGCTGATAATAATATATAGAACATTTCTAATTTAGACTAGTTTATAACAATATGCAGCTAATTGATAATTTGTAATTGCTCAATAGAATTTATATAGCTGATAATTAGCAATACTTCCATCACCTTCCTCCCAGAGACTCCCAGCAGCTGAGCCTGGCCCACATTTCCAAACCCCTGAGCCAATCTCAATCCCCAAGAGCCCAGGGCAGGTGAGGTAAGTGCTWCCCACAAACCTACACCACTGCAAAGTTTATTTTCCAACAAGGCTTTTCCAGGCAATCTGTCTCAGGAGGCTCCTGGTTTGCCTCAGTAAGTGCAGAATGAACTTGCACACTGCAGGACTGGGTGCTGTGAGCCAGGGATGAATCTAAGGGGGATTTTAATGGATTTTAGGAAAAGGTTCATCCCCCAGAGGGTGCTGGCACCTGTCTCTTATACACATCTAGATGTGTATAAGAGACAGCTGCAGGACTGGGTGCTGTGAGCCAGGGATGAATCTAAGGGGGATTTTAATGGATTTTAGGAAAAGGTTCATCCCCCAGAGGGTGCTGGGCACTGCCCAGGCTCCCCAGGGAATGGGCACAGCCCCAAGGCTGCCAGAGCTCCAGCAGTACTTGGACAATTCTCAAGCACAGGGTGGGATTGTTGGGGTGTCTGTGCAGGGCCAGGAGCTGGGCTGGATGATCCTGGTGGGTCTATTCCCACTGAAGATATTGAGGGATTCTATCATCCTTTGGTCAGTGTCCCATTTTTCAATGGGATGCTTTAAAAGTAGAGCAGCTGTGTTGCAGCAGACCTGCCTTAGTAAAGCACAGAGTCAGATTTTCACTGGAAAATTTTCACTTTTAAGCCAAGATGAAATGGACAGGTGCAGTTTAACACCTCACTCCTCCAAAGCACAGCCCAGAGGAGGCAAGCAGCAGTGCTGTGCTCCTGCAGGGAATGCCATTTGGGAAGGGCCATGGGGGTCTGWAGGACTTTCACAGCTTGGGAAGCTGGGAGACACTTCCTCATGATTTGGGCAGGACAGAGMGGATTCTCAGCTGCAAATGGTTTGTGTTCATTTGGGGCCAGACTCCACAAATCCTTCCTGTAGGACAATGTGCTTCTGGAAGCCACGGARGTGAATCAAAGAAAGGTTAAATAGTGAAAAACCCAAGCAGTTCCATAAGAGAGACAGGTAAAGGTGTGAGCAAACACAAGCAAGATAAACCCAACAGGCATCAGGAAGGGGCAGTGAATCCTGGGATACACAAACACATCAGAAACTCCTGGCCCAGGGCATCCTGAGGGTGCCCTGGCTCAGCCCCCAGCCCAGGGTCAGGCCTGGAGGCTGTGCTGTCTGGACAGTATTCCCCAGCCCCTCAGACAGGCTGGACACCAGCAAATGCCAAATTATCATCTCTTCCTATTCCTGGGAAAAAAAAAATTCAATTGCAAACCATTCTCCCTGCCCCTCAGGGCAGGTCTGGCCCCGGGATAACTTTCTCCCAGCAGCACACAGGTCAGTGGCTCAGGGTTTGTGCAGGGAAGAGGTGACAGCAGCTGTGTGGCACCTGGGGGAAGGGATGTCCCTTTTCTGGGTGCTCTTGGGTGCATTCCCTTCCCAGGTGGTGCAGCCTGGGCCAGGTGGGAACCCAAATTTAACCAGCATTAATTAACATGAGAAGAGAAGTGTGGAGGAGAAGCCCCAGGCCAGCCTGGCAGCTGCTGGGGTGTGTGCAGATCCTCCTGGCCTCTGGCTGCCCTGGCTCCCTGCCCCTGGAGTGGGTGAGAGCTCAGCCCTGGGCTGTCCCCACCCACTCCAGGATGCTGATGGGTCCCCTCCAGCTCAGCACATTCTGTGGCTCTACAATACAGAGCCTCCCTGGGCCTCTCTCCATCTCCTGGAGCAACATTTATCTTCCCCAGGTCCTTGGTGCTTCCTGGTGGCTGGGATGGGCTCAAGGAYCTTTMCCTTTTATTTCCCACTGAGAGCTGCAAAGAGGCTTTTCCTACTGGATGGATATGCAAGGGAAGGCTCAAGAGGAGGGATCACAAACAAGAATACAAGGACAGGGCAGGGAAGCACTGCACCCCACAGWGTTCCCTGAAGGCTCTTGGGGTTTGTGTTCATCTTCTGGAGTTGTGGCAGGAGAATTTCTAGAAATTATTCCCATTTAGAGATTCCTGGCATGGAAAGGGTCTGTGCTGATGAGGCCCTGTACAAGAGATGCTGTGCTTTGTATTCAAAATACAGCCAAAAAAACCCATTCAGCCTGAACCAGGGGCAGCCWGTATCCCCTCAGGTGTGTTTAACACATTGGGGCTGCTCAGGCATGGAATGATTTAGGTGGGAAAGGACATTAGAGCTCATCCCATCCCACCCCTGCCATGGCAGGGACACCTCCCACTGTCCCAGGCTGCTCCAAGCCCTGCCCAGCCTGGCCTTGGGCACTGCCAGGGATCCAGGGGCAGCCACAGCTGCTCTGGGCACCCTGTGCCAGGGCCTGAGGGAACAATTCCTGATTCCCATACCCATCCATCCCTTTGCCTTCTTTGGCAGTGGGAAGCCATTCTCGCCTGTTGTCCTGTCCCTTCCTACCCAAATAGTCAGAAGAGTTAGGGCAGGACTTCACACACACAGCAATAATCCAAGGGGAGGCTAGGCCTGAGAGGCATGAGGAAATCCTTCAGCTCCAAGAGCCCCACATTCCTGACTCCAGAGGCTTTGCAGGGRTTATCTCCAGCCTCCCTCCCCAGCAAGCCCCAGCAGAGAGTCTCCAGCACAAACCACCCCAACCTGTGTGGCCACGTGCCCAGGGAGCCCCTCCCTGCAGAGGGAAGGTGGGATAAGGTGTGGATCAGATCCAGAGACAGAGCAGAGCAGAGATGCTGCCCTGGCAGAGCAAGATTGGAACACTGGCAGCGTGGGCAAACTGGGAGCTCTGGCCTGATGTTAAAGAAAAAGTTCAAGAGATTGAAAAGCTCCTTTAGCTGGGTATTTTCTTGCCAGGAGCCTTCTGGATGAGYCTGGCAGCTCATCCTCAAGGAAAAATGAACACCAAGGCTGGGCTTTAATCAGAGTTGTTCCTGTGCCACAGCACCAGCACAGCCAGCCCCACATTCCTGCACAGAGCAAGCCAAGGACAAGCACAGATCAGAGACTGTGCAGGGTATCCCAGTGCTGGAGCACTGCTTTCCTAKAGGAAAAGGTTGGGAATTCCTTACAGCAACTCTCCTATTTGCCATTAACACCTCCAACATTGCTGTTGCACCAGCCAAYAAGAAATGAGCCCTGACCTGCTCTTRCCTGCCAGCCRTGTGCACCCAGAATTGRCCAAACTCTGTGAAGGGGTTTGGGAAGCTGGGAGAAAACAGGAAGACAGGGGYAAAAAAGAAGTTTTGAGAAGCTTACATGGCTGCAGAAAGGCACAGYTGTGTCATTCCAAAGAGAAAGAAGTATATTTTTGTCTTTAGCACAGGTGTGTGGCTGGCAGGGGACACTCCTGCCCTGTGCAGAGTTGTGCCTCCAATGCAGGAACACATTCCCGGTGTTATTTGTCATCCCAGACACTTTGTGGGCTGCAGCACTGATGATATTCCAGCTTTTACTAATTTTCTTTAGAAAGTAAGTATTGATGGGGTGTGTACCACCATACCAGCTCCTCAGCCCATCCTGCTCAGGCTGGAAAATGGACTTTTTCCTGGTTTCAGACCCTAAAGCAAGGAGGAAATGCTACAGCCTGCTTCCTGCTCTACATATCCCTAGAGAAGGAATGCTGCTGCAGCTCATGCAAATCCAACCAAACACTGCATCAAAGCCCAAAATAATAAAAGAGGGAAAAACCATTAGAGTCATCCTGCAGGATCAGGGGTAAAGCTGCAGGTGGTTTTCTCTCCTGGAAGGCTCAGTGAGGAGCCACATCCCTAACAGGAGTGGGAATGTGACACTGGAAATGCAGACAGCTCTTCCACCTCCTGCTGGGTGTCACAGGACAGGCACTGAGCAGGGAAAGAAACCACCGAGGGGGGGAATTCCTCCTCCCCTTCCAAGCCCATTATCCCGTTGGATCCAGAGTCTGCCAGGCRCRCTGGCTGGCAAATCCCAAGGAAACCCCTGTCCCACAGAGCAGAGTGAAGCAGCACCAGGGCTGGGCATTACCTGGGAGAGAGGAAGGAGGAGCTGCCAAAGCTGCTTTCCCCATTACACAAAGGGTCTGGGAACAGGTCGGCCTCGCTGCCCTCSCCGTAATCCTCGAAATGCTCCTCCCCGCTGATGACGGTGACAATGGAGTGGCTGAGCTCGGAGCCCAGGCCCAGCTCGTGGGGGTGGGACCTGCGGGAACAGACAGACAGACAGATGTTAGAGAGGGGCCACAGCAGCCTTTCTATTGCATCCAGGACATCCTCCTTCTGAGTATGGGGTTTGGACTTGGCAGGGGAGTGTGAGAAGCTGCTGGAAGCTCCTCCCAGTATCCAGCAGAGTCCATTCCCTGGAATCTTCCCCATGTTCATGCTAGAAGTCCATCTCTGGAATCCTTCTCGACATCAGCAGAGCCCATCCCTGGAAGCTTCCTCCCATATCCAGCAGAGCTACAATCCCTGGAATCCTTCTCCACATTCCAGTCAGAGCCCATCCGTGAAGCTTCCCCCTGATTATCCAGCAGAGCCCATCCGGAATCTCCCCCAGTTCCAGCCAGGTCCATCCCTGGAAAGTTATCCCCCATGTCCAGCAGAGCGCCATCTCTGGAAATCCTCTCCCCATTGTCAGCACCGTAGCCCATCTCTGGAATTTCCTCCCCCATTGTCCAGCAGAGCCCATCTCTGGAATCCTCCGCCCATGTTCCAGCAGAGCCCATCCCTGAAGCCTTTTCCCATTTCCAGCAGACCCCATCTCTGGAATGTTTCCCCCCTGGTTCTCAAGCAGAACCCATCTCTGGAACGTTTTCCCCCATGTCCAGCAGGAGTCCATTCCCTGCGTAGTTCCCCCCTGGTCCAGAGAGGCTCATCCTCTGGAATCCTTCCTGCCATGTCCAGCAAGCCCATCCCTCGGAAGCTCCCCTCCAATCTCCAGAGAGCTCACCCCTGGAATCCTCCCTCATTGTCAGCAGAAGCCCAATCCCGTCGAATCCCCCCCATGTCCAGCAGAGCTCATCCCTGGAATGCCTCTCCATGTTCCGCAAAAGAGCCATCCCTGGAATCCCCCCCATATTCCAGCAGAGCCCATCCCTGGAATCCTTCTCCCATAGTCCTAGCAGAGCCCATCCCTGGAATCCCCCCTATCATGTCCAGCAGAGCCCATCCCTGGAATCCTCTCCCATTCCAGCAGAGCCCATCCCTGGAATCCTTCCGCCCATGTCCAGCAGAGCCCAATCCTCTGGTAAATCACATCTTCCCATGTCCAGAATGAGCCATCCCTGGAAGCTTCCCCCATGTCCTGCAGAGCCTCAGTCCTGGAATCCTCTCCATGTCCAGCAGAGTCCTGCATCCTCTGGAAGCTTCCCCCATGCCAGCAGTAGCCCATCGCCTGGAACATCCCTCCCATGTCCAGCAGAGCCATCTCTGGAATTTCCCCCATGTCCAGCAGAGTCCAATCCCTAGGAAGATTCCCCCTTGTCCAGAGAGCTCATCCCTGAATCCTCCTGCCCATGTCCAGGCAGAGCCCAATCGCGCTGATAGCTTCTCCCAGCCATCTCCAGAAGAGCTCACCGCCTGGTACATTCCCCCTCATCGTTCCCAGCAGAGCCCATCCTGGAATCCCCCCATGTCCAGCAGAGCTCATCCTGGAACCTCCTCTCCCATGTCCATGCAGAGCCCATTCCCTG